>ML810592.1:70163-88733 GCA_009831015.1 Picea engelmannii | reverse complement strand
TGCCATTAAATATATCGCTATACAAATATACCAATATATCTCTATCCACGATATTGTTGTTAATTAATTAAGATTTACTATCATACAATCGTTGTCTTTTAAAAAGGAGTAACAAATAGAAAAAGAATTTATCAAGGAATTAAAATATATAGCGTTGTCATGATAAATCGTTGTCCAATAATAAATGATACTGTATCTATTTTAAAATCGTTGCCAAGCCATCCATGTTGTTGTTTAAGAATTGGGTAAAAGTTGTGTAAACCTGGGAGAAATCGCAGTCTACAAATCATTAAAAACGCAGATATGTCATAAGGAAAATGCAGAAGAAATGAATCACAAGAAAACACAGAAGAATCAATCACAAGAAAACACCGAGATTTATCATTTAGCAATGAATCAATCAAACGCAGAGATACTCATTCACAAGAAGGTGCATAGATGAATCATTCAGTAATGAATCAATCAAACACAAAGATACTCATTTACAAGAAGGCACAAGGATTAGAGATTAAACATAAGAGAAAAACACAGAGATAAGTAAGGGATAGATAGTTGGGCGAAAATTTATCCTTCACTTATTATCCATGCATAGGAAAGTAGGGCATTTTCATCTCAGTCTTAAACATTGGAGTGAAGACAGTCAATTAGGCTCATGGGAGACTGCTCAGGAATAGACTAATAACTTAAGGATAAGGGACAGAAGATAAAAACACAATTTTTCTTCGTATTAAATCAATAAAAAAAACGCAGAAAATTCATTGCAATTAGAGTTTGGGTTTGCCATGGGAAATCAATTCAAAATACAGCAAGCATAAGGTTGGGATGACTTTAAGTTCTTTAATCATAAAACGTTGGGCTCATGAAGACAAGTTGTTGAAAGATAAAATGAATTCTCTGTATAGTGTTATGTTGATTAAACATAAACTTTAACATAGTAGAAGTACATTACTGAAGGCACGGGAAAAATATTTAAACTACCATTCAATACAAATATACACATGTGTACGTAGCCAAATGTGAAATCTATGAGTCGTTGTCCCATGCACGCTTCGTCCAACTCCCGCTTGCCAACCGATGTGACCTCACCAGTACCTCCCAGCCAATGCTAGGGGTACTCTTCTTCCCCCTGAGCCCCCCGAGACGCAAAGGGGCTACGCACACAATACGAGAGAATGATAGCACCCATCTCGCCTCGCAAGGTTGAGCTACCACTAGTTACCTGAGCCTATTTACATTTTATTTGTGTGACGTGCCCTTCAAGACACACTACATCCTCCAAGGTTTCCACTCGCCTCTTCGTGTTTTATTTGCGCGGCGTTCCCTTCAAGACGCACTACGTTCTCCAAGGGTGTCACTCGCCTCTTGACTGAATTGGTAGACGTCAAACACCTGGAGTTAATACTCCACCAGGTGATCTTGTGGGAAACTAAGAGCCTATAAGGAATAAGGCCCCTGCCTTATTGCAGGCAGCTTAGAATCATTGTGAGTGACTGTCACAATCTTCCCTAACGACATCGTGGGTCTTCTCGAAACTAGGTAATCATTAACCTACAGTTCGAGCCACAGCGAGAGTGCTAGTAGGATGTGGCAGGGTTGATGTCAAACCTCTCCATCAATGTCTTTGTTTGTCATGTGTGACCCTCTACTCCATATGTGAGTCTGGTCAGCAAGCTATAATCAGCTTGCATCCATCAGCAAGTCATGTCAACAATAATAATAATCAATCATCATAACATCTAATCATATGCACATATGTCACATCAACAACATTCAAACCCAACAGTCCACTCCCTGACTCGATCCGGAGTCCAAGGGGCCTCATCGATGCCTCTGCATCCTCGAGGTACAAAGTCCTGCACACTCAGGAGAACCCAGTCAATAACAGTTGTCTATTTAAATACAACCAAATAACATATCATCAAATCCATAATATCTCATAATCATAATCAAAACGACAAATAGATATAATAACTCGGATCACTTGCAAGCAAGTGTCCTTAAAGAATAAGTTCGCTCAGTGTGCACAAGAGCGGGATGTTACAACCATCAAAAGGAGAAAAAAACTTTAAGGAATCTAAAGCAAAGAAGAAACGTGAACATATTTCTAATAAAGATCAGTCATACATATCATATGTAGAAGAAGCCAACTTTATAAAGAAACTCCAGAAAGGATTTGGAATATATAAAGGAAAGTTACCCTTCAAATGTTTCAATTGTGGCAGAATCAGACACTTTTCTAACAAATGTCCCTATCCCAAGCAGGAGGATAATGATGATGAAGAATCCCACAACCAGAAAAACCAATACAAGAAGAAATTTTATAAGAAAAATAAAAACTTCTAGTGCAAAGAAGACATCAATTCTTCAGACATAACTGAAGATCAATATTCAAATCTTCTATTTATGGGAATAAACACTCAAAATAATAATATAGATAATGAAGAAAACTATGAAAGTGAAGGTGAAGTAGATCTAGAAGCTGAACTGATTAGTGCTCTGGAGGAACTAAGAAAGTATAAAAAGAAGAACAAGTTACTTAGGGCACAACTTCAAGAATTTGAAGAATCACATCAATCAAGAGAAATAGATGCATCAAGAACTATCAAAGAATCAAAGAATATCATCAGTGATTTGAAGTCCCAGTTCCTGGAAGCTAAAAGAATTGAAGAAGTCATTTTAAAACAAATTAATGATAGAAAACAAGTATGTAAGAATCTAGAAGCTGAGATTGAGCTCCTAAAAGGTGAACTTCAAAAAGAAAAGAAGGGATAAAAATTTGAAAATAGTTCAAAGATCTTGGATGAAATTCTCAATAGTCAAAGGTCACCAAATAATAAGATTGGTTTGGGATACACACAAGACTCAACTTATACATCACAAGGATCTGTTAAAAGACCAATCAATTATGCAGATGCTCTTAAAATCCCCCTAAGAAGAGAAGATAATAAGGAAAGGATGATTCCATTGGAGACCGTCCCAAATAAATAGAAATCAACATCCCCTACTAAAGAAAAATATGACAAGAAGAATACAATCACCAAAAGAAATCCCTCTAACAGATATTAGTATATCTTCTTTAGATATTGTTATTCCTGCAATAATTTTGGACACAAAGTAGTACATTGTAAAGCCTATAGAAAGAACAATCCAAAAAATGTCCAAAGAAGTCAAAAGTTCGATACAGATAAAAGAAACTATAATTCTTTCTCTCCATTACAATATTACAATATGGAATGCCTCAAATGTAATAACTATGGACATGAAGCCAGTGAATGTAGATTTTCAAATTATGTCAAAGAGATAAATATTCCCAACAATAAAAAAAAGTATGGAAGAAAAAGCAAGTAGAGAAAACAGAGTGTAAAGTAGCCCTGTATGCCAAAAACAAAGGATGTCAGTGGTATATATATATTGGATGTTCTAAACACATGACTGAAGATCAAAGCAAATTTCTCAAGTTAACGAAGAAAGAAAAAGCAAAAGTCACCTTTGGAGATAATGTGTCAGACAAGATACTTGGAAAAGGCATTGTTAGACTAGGGAATAACAAGGCCAAAGAAGAAAATGTACTTTTAGTAGAAAATATTAAGCCTAATATCCTAATTGTAAGTCAAACATGTGATCAAGGTCACATACTTACCTTTGATTCATAGAAATGTGAGATAAGAAGAGAAGATACAGGGAAGCTAGTGGAAGTTGCACCAAGAACGTCTAGCAATGTGTACATCCTTGACATGGAAGGAGAAGAAAAATGTTGTTTAGGTCAAGAAGATGAAAGTTGGCTATGTCATATAAGTTTGGGATATATAACCTTTGAAAACTTAATCAAAACCAATAAGAAGGAGGAAGTAAGGGATCTGCCAAAGATTATAAAGCATTCAAATCCTATTTGTAAACATCGTCAAATAGGGAAGCAAACAAGAGTTAGGTTCAAACAAAAAGAGAATTCCATAACCAAACCATTATAACTTATTCACATAGATCTATGTGGACCTACTTGAACTAAAAGTACTTATGGTGAAAATTATTTTATGTTGATCATTGATGATTACGCAAGATTGACATGGGTATACTTTCTAAAAGAAAAATAAGAATCCTTTGAGAAGTTTAAAACATACAAAGCCCTTGTACAGAATGAAACATATCTCAAAATTAAATGTATGAGATCAAACAATGGAGGAGAATTCACCTCTAAAGAGTTCATTCAATTCTGTGAAAATCATGGTATCAAAAGACAGTTTTCATCTCCCAAGACTCCTCAACGGAATGGAGTGGTAGAAAGGAAAAATAGAACAGTTCAAGAAGTTGCAAGAACTATGTTAAATGAAGCCAAGCTTCCAGAAAAATTATGGAGAGATGCAATCTACATAGCAGTCGACATACATAATTGATCTTAGTTGAGACCCAGCCATGACAAAACTCCTTATGAACTATGGTTTGGTAGAACATCTATAAAACACTTTAGAATTTTTGAAAGTAAATGTTACATTAAGAATGATGAAGATAATTTAGGGAAGTTTGATCCAAGATCTGATGAAGGCATATTTTTAGGGCATTCACCTAATAAGAAATCATACAGATGTTATAATCTTATAATTCTAAATATAGTGGAAAGTGAAAATGTAAAGATAGATGATCTAAAACTAAAGAAGAGCATATCCCAAGACATATCAAAAATTGATAATAAAAAAATCTCAATAAGAATATGATGATGTATAATCTCAACAAGAAGATGATGATGATGAAACACAAGAAAACGAACTATATACTGATGAAGAAGACAATGAAGAAACTCCCTTGCCAAAATCTCCATCAAAAAGAGTTCAAAAGAATCATCCTGAAAGTCATATTATTGGAGATAAAAATGAAAGAGTGGAAACAAGAAGGAAACTCACATTTGACTTAGAACAAGCAATGTTATCCCCGATAGAACCTAATTCATTTAAAGAATACAGCAAAATTAAATATTGGATAAAAGAAATGGATGAAGAACTATACCAAATAGAGAAGAACCAGACTTGGGAACTAGTTCCAAGACCCAAGAAAAAAAATGTGGTTGGAACCAAGTGGATCTTCAAGAACAAACTAAATGAAAATGGGGAGATTATAAAGAAAAAATCCATATTATTTTGCAAAGGATATTCCCAAGTGGAAGGTATTTATTTTGAAGAGACTTTTTCTCCAGTAGCAAGACTTGAGGCCATCAGAATATTCCTAGCATTTGCATGCTTCAAAAATTTCAAGATCTATCAGATGGATGTCAAGTCAACATTCCTTAATGGAACACTAGAATAATAATTCTATGTTGAGCAACCAGAAGAATTCATGTTAACAGAAAATCATGAATATGTGTGCAAGCTAAAAAAGTCCATGTATCGTCTTAAACAAGCCCTCGGAGCATGGTTCTCAAGACTTGATCAATACCTACAAAAACAAGGATATAAGAGAGGGACTATTGACAACAACTTATACATCAAAATTGAGGAGAAAAACATGATTGTTGTGGTGGTGTATGTAGATTACATCATATTTGGAAGTAATCTTACTATACTAAGCAGAAATTTTGCAACCAGAATGCAAGAAGAATTTGAAATGTCTATGCTGGGAGAATTGTCCTTCTTCTTAGGTTTACAAGTAACTCAAACAGAAAAAGGAATATTTGTTTCCCAAGCCAGATATATCAAGGAAATGATAAATAAATTTCAAAATGAAGATAGTAAACCTATGAGTACTCCTATGGTAACTGGATGTAAACTAATCCTAGAATATGACTCACCAAAAGTGGACCAAACGATGTATAGATCAATGGTTGGAAGTCTTCTCTATTCAACAAAAACAAGCCCTGGCATCATGCCAGTTGTAGGACTCGTGCGGAGATTTCAATCTGCACCTAAAGAAACTCACTTAAAATCAGTAAAGAGAATATTTGGATATCTTAAAAGCACCTTAGAACTTAGATTATGGTATCCAAAATATAAAGAATTCAATCTAACTGCATACACTGATGCAGATTGGTCCGGTAGTATAGATGATACGAAAAGCACCAGTGGAGGAGAATTTTGTTTAGGAAAATTCCGGGTAGCGTGGCTAAGTAAGAAACAAACACCCACATCACTATCCATAACAAAGGCAGAATACATTGTTGTTGCATCCTGCTACACACAAGTTCTTTGGATGAAGCAAGCATTAGAAGATTTACAAATAATATATGATGATCCGATTACTATTAATTGTGATGATACTAGTGCCATAAGTATCTCTAAAAATATAGTAATGCATTCTAAAACCAAACACCTCCCAATTAAATACCATTTCCTAAGAGATCAGGTTACCAAAAAAGTGGTTAAAATAGTGTATGTGGACACCAAAGAACAAATTGTAGACATATTCAAAAAACCTTTGCCCAAGAGAACTTTTGAAAATCTTCGACAAAAATTGGGAGTAATTCACATACCTCATTAAAACCATAAAACTCATATCAGAAGAAAATGGGAACATGGTTAGGGGAAGCATTGCCACATGGGGAGTGAAGAAATATCCCCTCTATCATTGATGTCAAAGGGGGAGGAAATTGATAAGCAACAGAAACAAAAATATTTCAAAGAAAAGGTTTTCGTCAATGACAAAGGGGGAGAATATTGGACATAGTGGTAGGATATTTTCATTGATTTCAACATGGTGCAAAAGAATCCAGTATCAACCCAGAGCTCAGAAGAAATAACGTTAATCAAAGCTCAAAAGAGATTATGCATTTGAAATAACACAGAAGACAGAGTCCTGCGAGTGAAGAAATCCTTTTGTAAAGGATCGAGTTATAGGAGCCATTCATTCTTAGTTCGGGACAATCCAAGATCGTTAGATCGAGGTGAAGTTAGATATTGGGAAGGATTAAATATCAACCGTCATATCTGAAGCAAGAGATTTGGATGGTTTCCCAATCTTTGGATCAAGATTCAATCTAGAATGGAAATGTTGAATTGTAAGATCACACTAAAGGAAAGAATGTGGTCAACTCCGGTGTTGACCACTCCGGTGAAAAGGAGTCTAAAACATGTAATTTTACCCGAAGGTCGAAGCACCGAAGTCACAAACTCTTGTCGACCACCAGATCAGAGGAAGAATAGGAAATCTCGTCAACCATTGATCTAAAGTGAAAATACTCAGAGCGCGCTAAGGAAGAAGGTGGTCAACTCCAGCCTTGACCTACTCCAGCGATAAGCAGCTCAGATAAACCAAGTACTATCCAACCCCAAAGTTCTGGAATAAACAAAGGCCATAGGATTAAGACAGTTGAAAATCTAAGGTGGTAGATCTATTCGGAACTTCGACAATAATCGAAGGATCGTATAAAAGTGCCAAAAATCCTGAATCCATGAAGTAAGACATGTGGCAGAAGACAAATATGACACATGTCATAATCAACTAGTGACAAGTGTTAAGTTATAGTTGGCACATTACGTATACAAAAGTCACGAATCAAGATGACACATGGAAACCACTCGGCAAGTGCCACATACACAGTGACATCAGCAAGCTACGTCACTCTGGGACTACATCCTCCAAGGATATCCAGCTTCTCCTACCAGCAAAACTACCTGAAGCGTCAAAGGCCAAAATCATGAATAACTGAATACCCAGAAAGCGGGAGCTCCTTTGTGCCTAACTCTACGGTCCTATCTCCTAGACATGTGAAGGTTATCAAGCAAGGAGTGTAGATACACCCTTTGGCGGAATTTACTCTGGAATAATTGGAAGACTACAAAGGAATGAGTCTCGAAACACCGAAGTCTCGAATTAAACGAGAACCATTCATCTCAACTCCTGATTAAGTATTGATTGTCGATTTGTTTGAAGCCTCTAGCTAAACCAGGATTGTACATCTAACAGAATATTAAATATTGATTGTATGATCTACTAGTGAATATGATCCCATGTAAAAGAATAGGGGAAAAAGAATAAAGCACTAATAAAAAAATGCTTGAAATGGATAAGCTCGTGGTTTTGAGCTCACAGTCACACGAATTTTGGTTGAAGGGAGCACCTATTGATTAAGACTCAAATTCAAAACAATTTGATATATGTAGACTAATGAACTGATACACAGTCATGATTAAAGAAGAGTTAAATCATGAGCATTATGAATAAAGAATAAAAAGGAAAAATGATATTATTTAAAGTTTAATATTATCATTTAAATGAAGAGGTGCAATGGTTCAAAGTTAAAATAAAGGGACATGGTGCTTCAAATCTCACACCAGTTGGAAGACTATATAAACAAGAAAGAATTGTGAGAAGAAAGTGTCTTTGCAATCTAGTTCAGAAGATCAAAGCAGAAGCAGATTCCAGGAAGAAGAACTGATGATACTTATGCAGTGAGGGTGGAAGGGAGGAGAAATGAAGGATTCATATCCTTTACTAAGTTAAGTGTGAAAACAAGGGAGTTGGTGCTTCCTAGGGTTGGTTCCCTTAAAACAAAGGAGTTGGTGCTTCCTAAAGTTGGTGCCCTGAAGATAAGGGAGTTGGTGCTTCCTAGGGGCCCTAAAACAAGGGAGTTGATGCTTCCTAGGATTGGTGCCCTGAAGAAGGGGATTTGTGTCTCCAAGAGTTGGTGCTCTATAAAGGATTAGTGTCCTTCACTATCTCAGATTATTATTTATAAAACTTTGTAAATTCCTATTAATTATATTTATATAATTGATTTTAAATACAAGTCCATTGTTGATATATTGTGGTGATTAATAAAATAACAAAGTAACTACTAATTGTTTAAAAAGGAATTATTGATTCACCCCCCCCCCATATCAGTATTTTCAACACTTCTTACACATGTATCTATAATTCCCCATGGAAACTTCAATATATCAAAATTGTTCATCAATAATGATGGAAAATATAAATATTAAGTTGCATATAATAATGATAGGTTAAATGTTCATAATATGTCTCTTTTTTCAATGCAGTGTTGATTGCCAAAAAATAATTTCAAAACATGCAATGTTGAAATGTATTGCAAAATATGCTTCCAAATATCAAACAAGACCATAAGTCTATCAATATATTCCAAAAGGAATTTTAAACACTATCGACTCTAAATATCATTCCATATGTGCATATAAAAAATTCCTTGTTGAAATAATTGTAGGTAGATACATAGGATCACAAGAGACCTGCCATATGTTGCTAAAGCTACCTCTTGTTCTTTGTAGTCATATGTTTAAATGTTGGTAGGAAGGTTTCCAAAAAGGTTTCTTGCAATTATGATCTTGATCAATTTTCCACAAAATCTAGTTTCCTCCAAATATATCAAAGTAGACAAAATTCATTGAACATTTTTTGCCAATAGATGCTACATGATATAGGTCCTTTAACCCCTTCTGCAAGAAAGAAACTTGGAATCCTAGAGATAACATTGCAATAATTTGAGTATGGCCACATTGTTTAGCTATTCCTAATGAAAATTTAGATATCTTTGAATAAATTTTTTTGAGTGAATTAATTCTATATGAACCATTCAAAAACATTTCCATTGATATAGGTATTGACACGAAAATAATTATTATTAAAAATTGGAGGATTTTTATATATTATCATTGGCATGTTGATCGAGTACCATTGTGATTTTATTGAAGAATATGATGATAGAAACTAATAGGAAATCAATGATGATGATGATATGGATTAATGGAAAATCTTATCTCACCTTATTTCTCTTAATTTCATTCGACTGTCTGACATTGATAGTCTTGGTTGAAAAGAATTTCACTTGAATCATGTATTGGATGATACTACAGGTTTAGATCCAGGACTAGAAAACCCAACTAATTTCATTCAAAACACATGATCGCTTGGAGATATCACATATCACTCTTGGCCACATCTACTTCTGCGTCTTCATTATCTGAAAAGAAATAACTTGCTTTTGAAATTATTATTCAACATTTCAACGAAGCAAATAATGAAGAACCATTGAAAATTATTTTTCAATGAATGATAGGGACTATAAATTCATACCTTATACATTGTATTTCAAAGGTATTTATTGTAACAAGTAAGCTCGTTATTTAATTGATAGACAAAATATTTATGAATTGGTAATTAATTGATAAAATGAATATATGATAGAAGATGATAGTACATTCACCCTCGTGATGGTTTACTTATAACATTGAGTGGTCACGAGTGAAGAGGTACGTGCCTCGTGGTTATTTACCTAATTAAATTATAATTATTATAATTATTATTATTATTATTATTGTTACATTACCACCTTCTTAAGGAATGCTTTGTCCTCAAAGCATAGTAAAATAGGATTCTCTCTAGTGGAGCATGTTTCCGTAGTGAAATGAAGTTTTTTCTGTTGGTGGTAATTGATTCTTTTTAAGAGTGGACCCTTCGACACCATATAATTTATAGTGTTGACCTTTCCAATAAAATTCCATGAATTTTTCTTCAAGGTTTCTGGCATAACTCCCCAACTGTATCAACCACTATGCACCTAACACCATATCCATTACTTCGGCAAGTAGAGTGTAGAATCTTGTTTGTATTTCTAGTTCTTGTATTTGAACTGAGATTTTATGACATTTCCCAACTTCCTTGACCTTTTGTCTATTAGCAACCTTAATGGTGAGGTCCTTGGTGGGGTAGATGAAAAGGTTTAGTTTTTTTACGATATCAATGTCTATACAGTTATGAGTACTTCTAGAATCTACAAGTATAGTTAAATTCATATCTTGTATGTCTCCCTTAAGTTTTAGGGTCTTAGGTTGTGGTTTCCCTGTCATGGTTGCCAGCGGAACTGTAGGTTTTCTTTCTTATTTTCTTGGAGGTTGGCTCTTATCCTTTCTGAGATGTGGTGGAATATATTTTTGAATTTTTCTTTCTTCATTTTGATTTTTTTGGACACATGAGATTGAAGCTAGTGATGTTTTTTGTGGTATTTCATCATGGTCAAAATATGCGTTGTATGTTATAGTAATTTCATCCTTTTTTTTCAGGACTTCTACTTGCTTCACATCCACTATTCTAAAGTAGTGTAATGACTTGTACTCACAATTGTGCACTGGTGTCCAATTTTCCCCACACTTATGACAATTATTTGTATTCTTGTTCTCTCTCTTTGATTCACTATTGGATGAGTCTAATTCCTTCTCTGATTTGCAAGTATATAATTTTTTATTATCACATCTGTGTCCTGGAAACCAATTGTCCCCACAATATCTACATTTTTTCATCCATTTCTTATCTGGGTTAGACTTGTTTGTAGAGCACTTGTTGGGTTTTTCATTTGAATATTTGTTTGATGCTTTTGGACCTGCAAATGATGGTTTATTGAACTTGTCTTTTTTTCAATTATCCTTGCTGCATGTATAACATCTTCAATAGTTTTAGTATTCCATAGTTTAATTTCTCTATAGATGTAATCCTTGAATACAAATATATACATTTTTAATAATTGCTCATATGTGAATCAACATTGCCTTGTTGAAAAAATCTCCCATTCGTGTGTATAATCATTTATGCTTCCCTTCTGTTTAAAATGTACGAACTTGTTAGACACGTCATCGTCCTCTTTGTCATAGAACCTTTTCAGTAGTTCAGTTGTGAAGCTTTTCCAATGGAAAGACTAAGTGTCACATTTTCTAGACCACCATAGGTACCAGTCATAAGCTTCTCCTTCTAAATTATCTAATGTCGTCATTACTTTATGTCGTTCACCTAGTTGGGGGTTTGATTCAAAAATACCATCCATTTTGTTGGTCCAAATGAAATCTCCTCTATGGTATTTGTCATCGTATTTCAGTAACTCCTTTTTAAATTTCTGGTAATCTATGTTCTAAAATTTGTGCATATTTCTTGAAAAAAATATCTCTGGTATTTCTTGGTGTTCCTAATCCTCTAAATTTTGTGATCTGGAACCCTTTGATGGTATTCAAAGGGTTAAAGGTTTTGCACATAATGTGTCCATTCATTTAGTTAACTGATCAATTCTCACGATTTGTTCATTAAGCATCCTTGTACTCTCATCCTTGTCGTTACCCCTCATTCTTAAATAACTATTTTATTGTTCCTCTGATGTGTTTATTAATATGTCAATTTTGTCTTCTTTTAGTAATAATTTATTTATTTATTCCAATAGTATTTTTTGTACTTCCCCTAATTCCTCTTGACTCTTATCGACTTTACCAATATGATATTTAATGTTGTTTATTTCACTTTTACAATTAATTTCTTCCTCGTTTTTTTTTCTACTTCCTTCCATATTGTATTTTATTAAATATAATTCCTCCAGAAAAGATTTAATGATGAAGTCTTATATAAGGTGATTATATTATAAAATTACTTTATAATAAGGTAACTATATTAAAATAAATAATAAATAAAGTAACTTATTTAAAAATAATAATTGTAAATGACTTAATGAGATGTGAATAGGTACGATTGTTTTGAAAAGCCACTAGGGAGAATTTAGGTGGAGGATTAGAGGTACGACAGTAGTGGGGATAGGGACTAACATGTACGGATGCAACCATGGTAATTGGGACAGTGATCGTACGGAGGGCAGATGGATAGTGGAATCATAGCAACATACGGATAGTACAGACAGATACGGCAAAGCGTATAGACAACACAGAAGGTAGTACGACGTATAGTCAGTGGAAATAGGTTCGTGGATGTACGGATTTGTAGCATAAAGTATGGATCTATTTTTTTGCAGTTGTATTGTACGAACATGTATAGCTTTGTTCGGATCTGATACCACTGTAACAAGTAAGCTCATTATTTAATTGATAGACAAAATATTTATTAATTGGTAATTAATTGATAAAATGAATATATGATAGAAGATGATATTACATCCACCCTCATGATGGTTTACTTATAACATTGACTAGTCATGAGTGAAGAGGTATATTCCTCTTGGTTATTTATCTAATTAAATTCTTCTTCTTCTTCTTCTTCTTCTTCTTCTTCTTCTTGTAAATAAAAGAGAGAAAAATATATTACCTTAAGAGCTTCAAAAAAGTACATTGTTCTTTGCTTGCCACATGTTCCGCCACATCAAGGAAACCAGAACAGTTGGCTTCCATAAACATTTGGAAATCATAATGGTATTTTCAAAGTTCAACTTGGAAGTTGTCATATTACTTACATGAGACGTGTTTGATGCCATGCACTAGAGGACATGGCCACCATGGTTGTAGCTATAGATTATAAAATTTAACAAAACTGAAAATGATGAAGCCGATTATTGATATGTAAACAGAGAGAGAAGCTATAAATTTGGCAAACTCAGGCGTCCATCGGTGTCATAGGTAAAGACAAACCTTTGTCCGCAGGTCAGACAACGATTTTTCTATGGAACATCTGACAAGGCGTTGAACAAGAGGTCAATGCATCGACTGAGAGTGCGTTGATTCTGAGTTTGATCCTCCAAACTTCGTCGCATATCAAATATTAGTTGTAGGTGGTCATTCGAAAAGTGATGAGGATTGGGCATAGGATGCTCAATATTCCCATCCACATTCGCGAGAATATTTGTATCCATATCAAAATCCATCGGTGGAGTTTCTTCCCTGTCCAACCCAGGGCTAGAGTTCATGGCTATCCACTCTTCCAACCAGCTTGGGGGAATTTCTTCCTCCACCAAGCAGCTTCCTTGCTCCATAGACTGGGCTCGAGGTCTAGTGATGATGCTAGGCTTGAGTGGGGCTTCCAAGGGCTGCAGCTCAAGAGGAGGAATTTATTCTTCCACTGGATAGCTTCCTATATCACACATATTTTTAGAAAGGGGTGGAGGCAAGTTATGGGCATGAGGGGATGGAGGGGGAGTCTCATTCCAATTATGACCTCTTCCAGGGGAGACGGTAGGAGGGGAAGGATGTGAAGGGTCAAGGTAGTTGCGCCTCATGATGAAATTGTAATACAATGGCCCTCTTTTGGGTTTTCTACACTCTATGGGCATGGTTGAAGGATAACAATGAATATGGGGCAGTGGAGGAGAAAATCAGGCTAGAGGAGTCATTCTAGTGAAAAGGAAGCTAAGAGAGGTGACTAGCAGTGGTAAGGAGGAAACGAGCGAAATTCCACAACAAGAATACACGGGAGATAGAGAGAAACGGAGAGCCAACTGAATATGGTAAATGACATATTTCCCAGGAGCTCTTACCTTCATAGAGGTTGGTTGAATGCTAGTGGGGGGTGCCATGAAAGCCGAAGTGACATTAGTTCAAGGACGAGTACCCACTTCAGTACTCCAGAGATGGTTCACATGCATATCCATTAACTTCCCAGAGGTAGAGCAGTGCACTACCATTAATGTAGTGTTAAGGCTCGCCATTCAAATGGTGTGGGGGTATGGGCAATGGCTAGCAGTAATAACTCCCCTAGCTGCATGCGCGCCAACATTGTTTCTCTGGTCAGATGTCACCCCATCTGGGGAGTTATTATTATTATTATTATTATTATTATTATTATGTTTGTTACATTTATCTCACACTCGATTAATGGAAAGAGACCATTGTTATTAGTAGCACCTACTAGAATAGTTTTTTTCAATATGCAAGTTAGAAAAATCCATTGAGCACTTAGAATTCCTATTAAATACTTTAAACCTTTACGAGGTCAAGTACTTGGGGTGTTTCAGGAGGAAATGTGATATGTTAAATACATTTTGATTGATGAAACAAGCTTCATAGGATTATTTGTATATATTGATTCACGTTTGCATGAATCATTTTCAAAAACCAAATATGTTCCATTTGATGGAAAATCATTAACTCTTATTGGAGACCATGGTCAATTGACTCATGTGAAAAATAGACCATTTATGTAGGTAACATGGATGGTAAGTGTTGAAGATTAAAATCGCAATGATGAATTCTGCCCGCAAAGGATTGCTAAAGCATTATTATTTAATTATGATAATAATATAATACTAGTAGGTGGGACCCCCTTGTAGAATAGAGGCGCAAGGATAGACATATTACATTCATATATTGTTGTTGTTATGATGTTGCCTACACGGTCCTACATATTTTTGATGATGCAGTCTTGGTTTTATTTGATGTGATAAATGAGTGGTTAACACATTATTGTTAAATGTTGTTGGTATTTACTTGCGACGCATAACAATTTCCATGGGTATGAGGATCATGTTGTTTATAGGTTATATGTTATATCCTTTATTACTAATTCATAGATTGATTACTTATCCATACATGATTATGCAAAGGATAATAAATGGGAGCTATCTCAAAACAAAAGGAAAGGAACTATGTATTAATTCTAAGGCCATGATAAAAGACTACATGTAAACTTCAAATGAAAGTATAAATGGGTACAAGTGTTGGTCCTAGCTATTATACTATGTGTTTGGTTAAAGGACTATGAATTTTTTATTAAAGAGTTAAATGGAAGGCACATATATTAACGTTGATATGTGAATATCGTTGGAGTTGTGGAAAGGGGTTAACATATAGATATGATATATCTTGGGTGGCACACTATGAAATAGATATGGTATCAGATCTTACAATGGATATGGCATTGAATTATGAATTGGTTATATGGTTTGATTTTAATGGTGGATGTTATGTTAGTGGGATGTCTCGTACACGGAATTGAATGGGGCCAGGTGAGGAAGTGACGTGCATTTACTGCACTTCACTCCAAACCTCCCTATCGCCTGTCACCCTAGCATTGTTTCATTGTTGCTCTGTTGGTTGTGGAAGCTCCGCGATTTCAGGTTTCAGAAGGGAAAAATTAGCCAGCTCGTCATTTAAGTAATTTTCTCACAGGTATGACTCTTTGCCCTCCATCCATGATGAACTCTCTGTATTATAAATCAAATGGTGGCTCGAGATTTGCATGGGTTCTGTGTTTTCTTGAATTTTTCGACTATGTGTCAATATGGTGTTATGGCTTCTCTGTGATGACTATGAAATGTTTGTATTTGTAAGCAGGGTAATGGGTTATTGATTATAAAGTTTGCGCATTGGTTATTTTCTTGGTTAGTTTTGTTTCTATGATGGTTCTCTCTGAAATAATGGTGACTGTGGTGCAATGAGCTCTGTGTTTTATGGTTCAATGGTTTTAACCACTAGGTTGTATTTCATTTGTTTTCAACTCATTTACCTCTCGGTCGTTGTTATAACCTTTATCCAAGTTGCATTGTGTCAATATGCAGTGGTGTGTTTCTTTTGTCTAAACCCCGAGTTGTTGTTGATGGTTCGTTATTTACTGTCATTTCACTGGAATATTTCCACAAGTTCAGTCTTGATTGGCCCTGAGTGTTAATGCAGGCCTATGTTTGTGTTGAATGGATATGATTTGTGAAGAGTTTCTACACACCACTCCTCCCATCCCTGCTATAATGATGATTGTTATGTGGCCTCACTGTCAATTGTTTTCGAAAGTTATTCGACCTCCTGGGTGTTGGAAAGAGGCATTATCTCTTTGTGTTTTGAGTACCCTCCATTGTTTAAGTTAACCCTCGCTCCTCTCTGCAAAGTGTTAGAGGCACTTGTGTGCAACTAGGTTGTTTAACTCGAATTGCCTTATTCTTTACTCGGATGTTCACTTATGATTCTGTGAAGGGCTTGGATTTATAAGACGAAGGACTGTAGTTTTTTTTAAAGAGCATGGCTCTCTATTTTCAATATTACATTGTGCCATGTGGTTGTTAATCAATGGTAAATGGATATGAGGATATGAAGACCACTATCTCTGTGTGTTTTTTTTTAAATACAAGCAGGCTTTCGCTGCCTTTCTGCATTTAATTTTTTAAAAAGAGCCCGACTTGGACTCTGACTTGCCTCTACCCTCCTCGGGCACCTTCTGGGGTTTTTCAAGGTTTGTGTTATCAGTTTAATGATTGTGGAAGTTTAAAAACACGGGCTCCCTCATTTATAAACCCATCCTCTTGGTTGAATATTTGTGTGGTCTTTATGCGATGAATTTGTTTGAACAAAGAAGAAAGGAAATATGTGGCTACATACAAGCGAGATTTGTCCTTCTATTCGTTTATGGTCTTGATTACTATGTTTAATCCAACATGATATTGATTGCATTTAAAGATAAGAATACACCTGTATGAGTTTCACCAAGCCCGACCATGGTTCTGTCAAGTTTAAAAGAGGTTCTTGTGTATCAATACCGCTTTGTTCTCTTCATACATGATATAGTTTTGTGGCTCATTCCCTTTAAAAGGAAGTTTGTATATACTATTTCACACAGAGAGAAAGTTAGGGGTTCCATTTTTTTGGAGATTGATTGTTGTTGTCGATTTCATATTGTGGCAATGATATGATTGAAGACTTGTGTATGATTGTTTCACCGAGCATGCTGTTAATTATGTCCATGATTTTAAAAGGCACATGTGTATATTTAAATCGGGCTCGATCGTTGATTAGAGGACAGTGATTGTCGATTGCTTATCTTGGGTGTATTATTGTTTCATTACCAAAGATGAAGGTTATGGCATAGATAACAAAGATCCATGTGTATCATTTAGTTTTGTTCTCTTCATACGCCGTATGGGAATCATCATGCAGACTATCAATTGTTTTAAAAAGAAGTCTATATATATCGATGCACACAGAGATCAAGCTCGGCATTATGTTTTCGGGTTGACTATTGTTTTCGATCCATGATTGTTGTGCATGTTCGTTTGTTTTAAAAAGGAAAGAGATCAGCATCAGAGCATGCAATACTATTGAATTGGAAATGTTTTCATATGTTATAATACACAGATTGTTGTAAATTGAAGATTTTTGGGAAATTAAATTGTTATTGAGACAACAAGCAGTTTGATGCAATTGAGAAACAATGAATGTTTTGGTCTTGAAGTGGATGCTTTTTGGATTAAAAATTGAACATAGTTATGATAGTTGATTGAGTTAATTTATTTTATGAACAGTATCCATCTAATTCCCTCTCATTTTCTCACTTTTTATCTCATTGTAAATCCCCTCACGATCCCAAATTCATTTTGCACACCCTGTTCACTAAAATTAAATTAGAACTTTGTATGAAAGCGATAAAAAATAACACAGAGATAGATGACAACTGATATGTTTTGGTTTTGTTGCACAATCAATTGTTTAATGAATTGTCGAGAAGTAACCGTGTTCTTACTCCCGGTCATGATATCACTTTTCGCTCAATACAAGCCCCTCAAATATCCCTAAACCCTATCTCACCCCCTTCTCATTTGACAATTATTAGATCAATTTTATGGATTGGATTGCATGGGTCTGATGTGATTGTTGAGCCAAACTTTGTTTCATATTAAGAGAATTTCATGTATGGTATGTTTAAGAGCTAGTTGCTAATGATTGTTGCATACAGGATGAGCTTCTTCAGCAGAGGAAGTCATGGATGAAATAATAGGGGCAGAGGAAATTGGAACAGAGGGCCTAGAAGGCCCATATTCTCAATACATTTCAATGCAGATCCTCAAGAGTTAAACCAACTCTTTTAAGATGGATTTTTCAATTGGATTGGACAAGGGGTAGTCCAACCTAGACTAGAGAGGCCTCCCTTCCATCCCCAACATGTTCCTGGTAT
>ML810592.1:25089-46654 GCA_009831015.1 Picea engelmannii | reverse complement strand
GCCAAATCTCTTGCAGACTCGCACGTTTGAGAGAATCCCTCAGCAGGCACTCAGTCGATTCTCTCATCTCCCAAGAGATACATCCGACCCCGCGCCCATACCCATTGGGGTCTGTACAGCAGGAATCATGATTACAGGAGATCAACCAAGCATATATTTGGCCTCATCCCCAAATTGCAAGCAGTTCTAGCTCAAGCAGTTCCAGATCAAGCACGCCCAGAGAAGAAGAAGTGTCTCAGAAGCAGAGAAAATGGCAGCAAGCTCAAGTCGCCACCTCACGGTAGATGAACGCCTCAAGCAGTTGGACGACAAGCTAGAGAAATTGAAGAACATGCTCCAGTTCCAGCTCGATTTCATTGATAACCTCGATTCAGAAGCTGGGAGACGCATGGAACAGTTGGAGAAGGACCTCTCCTTTGTCAAAATCGGGTTTTCAGAGGAGTTAGATAAGCTCCAGCAAGAATTGCAAAATCCTCAAGAGAGATTCGCAGACCGAATTGGGGAGCTGGAGGACAAACTGTCCAAGATGAACCTCGAATGGGGCGAAAATCTGAGAAGTAGCTTCTTCAGCGTAGAGATGTCCAGATCTGAAGTGATCCCAAGCAACCTAGCATTTTGTATAAAAGCTAGGGCTCTAAATAACTTTAGCTCAGGTTTTTGTTTGTATCTAGAAGTCATGGCAATCCAGAAATTTCAGTTTGAACTGTAATCCAGGTTTCTGTTTGAGTTGTAATCCAGTTTTGCAGGCAGAGGCTCGGTGCAGCCCTGCCCTCTGTAACAGATTTGTGGCTTTTCCACCTCTAATATAAACCCTCTACTCGTTATTGTCAAAAAAAAAAATAACAATAATTAAATAAGGGTCTTAAATAATAACTAAATAGGTGGGACCCCTTACGACTCCCAATTACCTCCTTTAATAATCATCAAACATGAAATATAAAAATAAATCATTAGATTTCAAATATATCCTCCTTGTAACTCCCATTTTCAAAATTATGATCAAATATTTTAAATATCAACACAATATTATTTGACCATATCCAAAAAGTATTATATCCATGTTGTCCCAAAAAGAATGCCTAAACATATGACTGATGTCCAAAATTTTGTCAAAGTAAAAGTATTGTCCTCAACATATAAAACAACATAAATCATCATCAAAATCCATATTTACTATGAGATGCATTAGGCCTCTTCTCACTGCTATCCCCCTTTGAATTTTATGTGGCATCCTTTGACCAGTTAGAGCCTTGAGGCTGAACTGCAATAATAACATGAGAACAATCATCCTTAAGATGAAGGCGATAGGATACTGATTTGGCAGATTCCTTGGATGAGCTGGAGTGAGTGGATATTTATTTTCCCTTGTCCTACACAGGCTCGAGGACATCTGTTTTTAATCTTTTACTGGCATGTGATGATTTCATTGATGATACAACATGGACTATTTGGACATTTGGATTAACCAGTGGTGGAGGTGGTGGTAAAGGAAATGATGCAGTGGGCCAACTGTGGTGGTGAACAGTAGGTTGGTGGACAATCTCTTGCCAACCATCGTTGGTAGGTGGTTCTGGTTGCATTGATACATGAGGAGGGACTGAGATGCCAGAAAAGTTTTGATTTTCTTGAAAGGGTTGTCTGTCAGGTCGGGCCTGGAGGATCCCTTGGCCTACTAGGTTGAATAACCCATCTTGGAAAAGGTGGTTCAATTCCTGGGGGTCATCATCGAAATGTATGGAGAACCAAGGTCTTATATGACCCCTCTGCCAATTTCCCCCACCTCTATTACCTCTGTCATTACTACCTCTGTTGAAAAAGTTCATCCTGAAGCAATAGTCCAAAACATGTCATGAAAACTTCTTAATAATCCATGCATTAACTCTACCTAAATAGAATCAAAAGTTGGCTCTTATCATTTACCACAGAAGCACATGCAATCCATCCATAAAAATCATGAATCAATTGTTATCTGAACAAGGGGTGAATAGGGCTATTGGGAAGATGAGAGGATTGTAATGAACGAAAAGTGGTATAATGGTCAGGAACCACCATGAATATTGTTCAAGCAATTGCAGAGGAAAATCATACTAACATCCAAACACTAGTCATCATTCGGTTCCTTCCTTCTTAAACCCCTTTAATCTTAATGAAATTCACAACAACATAACAGGGAAAAAATTAAATGTATCTGGGAAGGTGAGGAGCTTGTAATGAGCGAAAGGTGGTATAATGGTCGAGAATGAGATGGTTATTGTTCTATTCATGAATTAACATTTATTTACTTCAAGTTATCATTGCCATTATTTCCAAAAATATTTTATGTTAAACATCCTAACTTATGACTTAATTGTCCCATAATATCCAAAATAAAAAGCAGAAAAACCTCAGGACTGCCATCCCACAATTCCCAATTTTCTTCTTTTCTTGTTCACAGATGTTTATTTAATTAGCAGAAGTGTAAGGGACTATCCAAAATTGTAATCACGACACTTCCAACCAATACATAGGGCTGAGGAAAAAACCACACAGGGTATTTAATTTCCACAAAAATAATCATAACCCAAACTATTGCATAACAAAGAGCTCCAGAAAACTCAAAGTGCCTCTAATGTCTAGTTATTAAAACTTATAAAATATTCAAGAGTTGATCATAACCCTGTGATTAATATAACCATATCAGGTCATCTTTCACTGCACAATCTTAACACAATTGCACCGAAATAGGAATCTTCATAACCAATTTCCTTGACTGCAAAATGGTTTCCTTTTAATTTGTAGAGTTTTTATATGATAACTATCAACATAATCATCCCAGTAAACAAAACTCGAACTAAACTAAGAGCACAATGGAGCGTAACACAAGCCAAAACACTTCAACATACATGTTGGTATCAACTTGCGACGTTTGTTATATGACAAGTTGGCTTCGAAACCCTAGTGCCTTTTCTTTTACTAGCCATACAACCATAAAATCGACCAACAAACCCATGTAGGTAATACACCAATTATGCAAGTAACATATCTCTCCACTGCTCAGTCAGGAAAAAAACCCAGCATATGTTTACAACCTCCAAGACAAGGAAGGACGGGGTTATAACAAAGGTTGAGGCCATTTACAATTGAAATTCCAAAAGAACAAAACCTCCAACATTACCATAACAATATTTAACACAATTTCTTCCATGGTGGTCGCAAAGCAAAGAACGACCTTATATACCTTAAAAATTGAGGTGGTGACTCAACAATTCCACAAACTCCTACATTCCATTGTAACAAAAAACAAGAATCGAGCTCATCCAACCAAACAGACATATAAAATCAAAACGAGGTCTTGGTCGACACCTGGGTGGAAAACAAAACAATATTTCCCCATTTATTTTATAACAAAAGTTTCCACAGACCACACATGGTCGCAACAACACCCACAAACCCGATATAATTTTTTTACATGGGAAAAATAATTGAGGTTGAAATTCGTTCAATATTGTGTAGGCATAGAAAATATAAACAAAACCTAGTTACTTCAAGGTCACCACTGTCGTTAATGGAGGAAAAACCCATCGTATATTTCAAGAAGGAGTGCAATGGAGATGCCATAGCATAATTTTACAACAGTTACCCATAACCAGTATCCATTCGGGGTTCCATAACCATGATAGGGAAACAACCATATATCTTTCACAACCATAACCAAGAAGGAACAATAAACCATTTGCAATTTGCAATACAACATGTCAACCAATTTTGCATAGACAAAGCATACATTCACTACTGTAACTTTAGAAAGAATGCATCATGTATACGAATTCTAAGAGCCAACATTTTAATTCTATTCTAAAGCAGAGTATACTAATGAATGGAAAATCAAGAACCCTCATACCTGATGTAGAAAATGCGAGGAAAACCAACCAAAAATCTTGTTCTTTGTTCAAAATTTGAGTAACACGGAGTAACCACAGTCCAAGCCAAAACCACAATGTAAATCAAATGAGGGTGGCGGCCTCAAAGTATGGTTGGAGCGATGTGCAGTAATTTCACATCGTTTCCAACATAAATGTCCACCAACCCAAGCAGGGTACGAGCGCACCCACAACAATACATTGGCCCAAATATTAACCATAACAAAACCATATAATATGCCATAACTTGCCCATTCAAAAAACAATATTCCTACATATATATGCAACCTTAACACCATACCACCTTACATTCATTGCTAGGAAAAGGTGATCACCCTTACCACTTCAACCAATATCACATTTCACATTGGAGAACATTTAGAAACGTAGAGATATTTCGCAAAATAGTCATAAGTGATGAGAGAAAAAGAGACATTCTTCATCATTATTCACATCACGTGGTCCCACCTATTAGTTATTATAATATATATAATTATTTAGGCATTCCAACCCATTTTCATGCAAGGGTATTATGTTGTGCTTCTGGGCATCAACAACCACGACTTTAAAGAATTGCATAGATTTGAAAATGAAACTCAAGGATGGGAACTTATGGACAATGATATGGAATCGAGTAACGGTGTTTTTTTGTTCCTTTAATGACTTTATTTAATAAAATTCCTCCTCAATAGTTGGAAATTGAGTACAATGCCTCTTTTACATATGTTTCAATGTCTTCAAGATTAATTTTATACAATCCATCATATTTTTTTATGATAGATTTGTGTTTCCCCTATTTAATAAAATCGTTCACTTCAAAGAACTAGCTACAGTGGAGGAGGCTCCTTCCATGGACAACCTAAAAGAAATGTGCAAAGAAAAGGATAACAATATTGTTGAATATTTAAAGTAGCTTCCAAGGTTACGAAAAACACTTGTGGACCATAAAACAACAACTATCATAATCATACAACGAAAGGCTACTATCATTTCAAATTTATCTAGTCATGTAGATTAATTAATGATAACTTTGGGAAGGACATTAAAATACTCAATGCAAAGTTTAAGGAGGTAATTAATAAATCCAGAGAAAATATTACTAGTCTTGAAAAAGAGTTGGAAAATAGGGCATGGGTTTTGAATATACCTCCATTAAATACTACATTTGGTCCTAAGGTTGAAATTGTGAGGAAATGTAAAGAAAAAGAAAAAATAATTGAAAATTTAAAGGTTAAGTTTCAAAATAGAGTTTCTACTCAAGAACTAGAATAAAAAATGAAATCAAAAGAGAAGCAAGATAAAAATGAGGAGGAGATTGTAGGATTTAATACATAAGTTTGAAAATTAAAATAAATCATTGATAAGTAAGTTGAAATGTTGAGAGATAGGAAATTGGAAAATATTTCTTGAATGTTCAATCTTAAAGAAAATCAGAAAGGAAAAAAGAAAAGAAAAAATAAATAATGTTGTAAGGTTAAAGCAAAGGCTTGTCCTACTCAGAATATGTCCTTAGTTTATTGGGAGAAATCCTTAGATAATCAAGAGAATTCCTTGCAACAAATTATCTCAATAATGAATGTTGGAGGTGATATTTTTGGTTGATCACTGCAATTTGAAGTAATGAAGGAGAAGGTAGTTGAGAAAGAAGCAAAGATTGCAGAACTCGATCTAAAAAATCTTGTAGAATTAGAAAGCACAACATTTGGGATGCAATATGGAAATATAAATCTTGCAATCCCAAATTGTTAATTTGAGGTTTAAATTGCATAGGCTCGAAGTTGAGATGGTAGCAATTGTGTGTCCTTTGGATGAGAAAGAGTTGATGGCATGTTGCATGATAGCTAGAGAAGGAAGTACAAAATTGGACAACTCAAATTGTCAAGTTCAACATCAACTAAATGGTAAGAAGAAAGATTTGAAAAATAAGGAAAAATATCACTCAACGAAGCATAAGAACAACATGGAAATGTTGAATAAGGTGAGAGAAGAAAAAAATAATTTGTATTTCAATTTTCAAAATTTTGTACATAAAGTTAAAGATATGGAACAAAAATTACAACATGTGCATGTTGTAGCTCTTGAAGAATTAGAGACTTCTAAGAAGGGTGAGAGAGATTCTACTCAATTTTATGCTTCTCAAGAGAAGGGCTTCTAGAAACCTCCCAAGTAGCCTAGAGTTATAAAATAGCATTGTTTATATGTATCTGTGTAAACACATTTAAAGGTGTATTATATGTCATTATTTCTGCAAGTAATCGATGATGTATAGCTTTTTATGTAGTTAATGAATTTTAGCCCATTTATAGTGTAGTACTTTTTTTGTTTTTAGTGTACATTTATGATTAATAATAAATTAATTCTAGCACATTTGTAGCGCTTGTGTTTTTTGCTATTAAAGCACTTTTTGAATGATAGTTAATGAATCTTAGTCCAATGGTATTTTTCAAGTTTTTTGCTCTTAATGTACATATGTGATTGATAGATAATTGACAAGCATGTTGTACAATCAAATGTAGTGAAGAAATTTGATTTCTCTCATTCTTTCTAAGGACTTAATTGCATGATGGGAATGCTCAATATTTAATTTCTTAAATCACACCAGTGTGGGGGAAATAATTGAAATTACAAAATGATCTAAACTTAGGGATTGCAAATCAAAGCACACAATGAAAACTATAATCATAGAAATTATTCAATAAAATTATATGACAACAAAATAGTTATTAAAAACTTGGTTTATTTATTCACTAAAATTGTTGATTTCTTACAAAGTACAAAGAGAGGGGGGGCATTATTAGAGAAAAGTATATATTAGAGCTTCAAACCCCCCATAGACATTATATTACAAAATATTGATGCCCTGAACAAATTTAAACCTTAATTAGGCATCTACACACATTTTCTGGAAAAAAAAATGTGCACTGTGAATAGTAAATGCACTCCTCCAGGTTAGTGAGGCATGGGTGACGTGTCTCATTCCATTTCACATCCTTTTGTTATCTTAAAATGTATGCCAATTGATAAAGTAGTTAATTGTTTCTTGAAAGTGACATTTGGTTATAAAATAAAGTATGAATCGTCCCATGGTGGGTTAAGAAAATGTATTCCCTTCTACACCTAATAATTTCACATGTAACATAAATGTTACCGTGGTAAAATGAATTTCGATATGGAAAAATCTCAAGAAATGCCTATTTCATCATACTGTTCTTTCATCATTTTACATACAATGTTGCTTTTTGATCATCTTGAACATTTTTGTTTTTTGTGTGTATTTTACTTGTTATAATAACGCCAGTTCTTATATGATTCTCAAATTCCATCATTTGGATATCAACAACTTCCTATTGAACTTCTTATTTTTCACCACCCTACCTTGCTTTGTGTATTGATGATGAAATATTCATTTTAATGTGAATCATAGCTTCCATCATTGGCATATCAAACAACTTCCTAGTGCACTTCTTATGTTTCACCAATTTTCCATACCTTATTTTTTTAGGATGAAACATCAATTTGATTATGATTTTCAACTACCATTATAAGTATGTCGACAACAACTGGCCCTCGCGTTTCTTGTATTACACCAATCTATGATGCCTCTTTTCTTGAGGTTTAAACAACCAAAGTTTTACTATTTTTATCATTAAAAAATTAGGGTATCAACAATAGTTACCACTTGCATTTGTTGTTCTTGATCACATCGGCTTGCTTCATTTCCTAAAATCAACAAGATTAATGAAGTAAAAGTGCGAGAAAAATATGTACTTTGCACAAATAAACTAAATTGGCAAAGTCATAATGACATGCAATAAATTTAATGAACACAACACTCACTCGTAAGGGAAATCCACATCATTGCTTTCTTGTTTTAACAAAAAAAATATGCCTTACACTTTCCAAAGTGATGTGATTCACGATAAGCCCCTTTTCCATATTCACTTATCTGTACATGATCTTAGAAGATAGTTATTGACTTGTGAGGACATAGTAATAGTTAAACACATACACTATGAGTCCTCTTACAATATAAAAGGAAAATATAATGTGATACAATTCAAAAGTAGGACATACTTATCATTGGTGGTGCAATCAATAATATCTTAGACTATTTTACCCATGAGTCAAATATTTGTTTCAATTGTTGAGAAGTGACTTCACAGAAATGGCATGCCAACTGTCCTATGATTTCCTCGTCTGGTGGACTTCTTGACTTATCATATTCAACATAAAGTTGACTTCTAATATTTGAAGGGAGAGATATTCTTTGTCTAAAATTTTAAAAATTTCCTTCTGACTTCGTAACAAGCTTGAAAATTTGTATTGTCATCTCATTTACAAGACACACTCTATCATGTTTGAATGTGCTACTATACTCCTTAGAAAATCATGTTCCTCCTCCTTAGTTGTTATTCAAACTTGTCATTTCCCTATGCTTATGCTCCCTTACTTCATTTCTTAATTTTCCCAAAGTATAAAGATGAATGGACTTATTCATCTTAAGAGCATGGGCCCCTTGGACATGCATATAAGGAACCTTCTCATCTCCTAAACAACAAGAACACAACCAAAGCCACTCACTGGAAATGATGTTAATCCTGCAATAGAAATGGCTCTAAATGTTTATCATAAATGAAATGATACCACCATCCTGAAATACATAATATGATGAACTTAACAAAATTTGACATACGTTTCCTCATATGCATATGCAACATTCCATTTGCACCCTTACAATTGCAACATGTAGAATTCTTTATAACATTTCCACATCCTCACCATCATTTTATACTTTTCTTCATCTAATAGGCTTTCAATAACCTATAAACAAGACATTTTAGCGCATATGATTAGTTACTAATATTTATGTTCAAATTGCATAAAAATGAGAGCCAATTTCATTGTTATGTCATCATAATATCAACATTTATTATTTGTCAAGACCCACATAAAAAATATTTGATATGTTAACATAATTATTAAACCTTTAAATTTTCCTCAAGCATAATGAAGATCTTGTCTAATGTTGATCTATTTGATTACTTCTAGTTAATATCATTGCATTATATGCTTTTATGGTGGTATGGTTCCCTTGGCTTACATGCAACCCCAATTTTCTCCATCTCCTCCCAAATTTGAAATTTTGATTTCTTAACACCTCTAGTTGGATGAACCTTGTCGTAATCTTTAAATTTCATGAAACATATTCTAAATGGTTATAATTCTAGCATGACAAGGACAATTTACAATCTTGAATATTGAGCCAGAAGTTAGTTGTCATTGGTAGCATATGTTTAACCAAGTATGAGTTAGTTAAATACTAATAAGCTTCATTTACAATCAAGAATTAATTATGAAAGTCTGTACCTTTTCATCATTTGTTTTATTCATGAGATAGTCTTTCATAATATTCAATTGTCTACCAGATAAGTTTGGTTGAATGTCTATAATACGCTCATCCAACTTTTATTTCCATCATTTTCTTGGTTCCAAAGCAATATTTGACTCCTAATATTTTAAAACAAAGTAATATTAAGAAAGTAATGGAAAGATATAAACATAAATTTGGACTTTTGATAAATAATATCTCACATACCTTTCCACCTTGATCATAATGTACGTGAGAATCAATACCAAGTTTGAAACAAACTCCATTTACTTTCAAATGTCTTTTCATATTATTCAACCGTAAAGGAAGCATATGATTTTATCTACTTCACTCTAACTCCATATGTGAAACCATTAGTTCTCTCCCAACTCATATTGATATCCTCAGCTTCTTTGCTCCACATTTTCATTTCCTTAGAAATTTGTGTTAAATCAACTCCCTTCAATACATCCTGAGAGTCAATACACTTCATACATAGAAAACCTTTATGGCTCATGCTTTATTCAATAAATATTGAAGCCATGTTCCTAAGCATAAAATCATTATGGATCTCTTGCACAACAATTGATTGAATTTTACCAAACACTCCATCTAGGTATTCAAGAATATCTTCAATTTTTTACTCTTCATTATAGTTTTTGCTCATGAAATTATGACAATAATGTCACTTTCATCTACATATTAAAGTGAATTCCTAGAAAACCATCTCCCAATTTGCTTAAAAAAAAACTTCATTTCATTTAGTTGGTCGTTATACCATCCTAATTGCTTCTTAAGACCCAATAAGGATATTGTTGAATGGTTTCCTAGTGACATTTTGGCAGCATGTGTATTTTGATCTGATAAACACTCTTTAGTAATTTTTGCTAAAGTTTTTAAATCTATAGAAATTTGATTTTCTATGGATGCATTTTATCCATTTGTTCATGAAATGTAATTCTTTCAATTGTTTCATGACTTCTAGTTGCATCCAAGTTCTCAATAGATGCATGTTCTAATTGTTTCCCATTGGGTAGCACTACAATTCAATTTCCTTCAACAATAATTGGAGTCAACAATTGTCTAGGTTGTTGAGAAACAAAGTCCATTATACTTTAATAAGAGTGATTGGTAATAACAACATCATCAATTGCTAATATTTGAGGGAAAAATAGGGCCTCAATATACAAAACATGGTTCATTCTATAATACAAAGTTTTCTCTTGCACATTACCACTACCTTCAACTATAATTCAAGTGAAAGACTACCTATGTTGTTGAAGAACACAATCTTCCATACTTTGATCAAAGTAATTTTGTGATAGCAACAAAATTAGTTGTTGATCTTAGAGGGAAGATTGGGACCTCATTTTGCAAAACATAATTCATTGTGTGGTATAGAGTTTAATCTTGTACATTATCATTCCCTCAATTGTAATTAAAGAAAAAGGCTACCTATGTTTTTGAGCAACACAACCTTCTATATTTGATAAGAGTGATTTGTAATGGAAACAACATCAATGACTAATATTTGAGGGAAATTTGGGACCACATTCTGTGAAATAGAGTTAATTCTATGGTAAAGAGATTTATCTTGTGTATTACCATTCCCTTCAACTATAATTGGAAACAAAGGTTGTCTATGTTTTTTAGCAACATTATTTTTTGTCACACATTTCTTACATAGAGGATATTAAGTTTCAACATCAATTGCATGAATGCCTAATGTTTGAGGGAACTCATGGTTTCATTATGTGGTATAGATTTTTTATCTATAAATCATTGATGTTGTCCATGGTGAGCATGGATAACAATTTTTTTTTACCTTCAATGAGAATGAACCGAAGGACAATGTTATGTGATTCCAAAATTGGAAGAATAAACTATTCTTAAGCTCTATGTCGACCTCTTTTTCAAGGAATATTTTGTTTAAATGGTTGGTTGAACAATTTTCATTGATGGGTTACTTTGCATCAACAAAACAATCAACATTGGCATTATAAGATAGATTACAACTCTCTAATTAGAAAATGCATTCAATCCATCATAACTTTGTTTATGAAAACTTATACAGGTTGAGCCATTGTGGGCTAGAAATTCATATTGTCTAAGGAATGGTGGCTAGGGTTTCAAAGTTTCGGTTTCAAGGTTTCGACAGTTTGTACACAGGGTGGTGATAAGGTCTGATCACATCTCAATGGAGGACTCTGTCTAGTTGATATATTATATAGACAATACACTATCAAAGTATTTTATTTTTACATTCTCTGGAAGTAGCATCATTACTTGGTAGGATCCAGGAGGATGAGGTGGCACTGAAGGGGATTAGTTTTTGTAGTTAGGAGGAGGGCACGTCAGTCTAGCCAGTTTTTCATATTGGATCTAGATATGTCCAATATTTTATCAGTTTTGGGGGGTTTTAGGTTTATCAAATCAAGAGAAGTTAATGTCATCACTAAGGCCATTAATCCTTTGCTTTCAACGAATTGGGTGCAATTCAAGGTGTTTGGATAAGGCTAGGTGAGGAGTAAGTATTTCGACATTGGATCAAAGGTTGATGAACCTATTTTGAAGGTTGGAGGTGGTTTTTTTATTAATAGTTTCATGGACATGTAAAGAGAAAGTGTAGAATTTTGAAACTTTTAGGCGAGGTAACTTCCTTGGTTGTTGGTGGAATAGATCAAATCATGGACATGTCAGGAAAAACCCTCGTGGAAAATTTTCAAGGTAGAAGAGTGGGTATGGAGCAACTCCGAAAGTGGGTTAGTGTGATTGGTTCTCGTTTCTTGGCTACATGCCAACTTATCATGTTTTATCTAGAAGATGGCTAAGATTTATCTTTCACTTTTTTCGAGGATGCAAATGTCATTTTGAAGGGGTCTTGGTTTCTAGATAGTGTTATTTTATTTGTGAAACCAAGGTCTCCATTGTTTGATACAAAAAATGACTTTATTGGTAGTACGCATGTATGGGTGAAGTTACCAAACTTGTTGATGGAATTCTAGTATGAGTTGATGATCTAAGACATTAGAGATTTTTTGGGTAAAATGATCTTCGTGGATGATAGTATTTTGTTGTTGGTATCATGCTCTGTGTTAAGGGGCAATGTTCCCACTATCTTGGTACTGTTCTCAAAGACACATCTCATTGGAAAAGGTATTGGTCTACCCCTGTCAGAAGGGGCTCAAGTAGATGATACACCCACATCTTATGGTCATATTTTGATTGGAGACTTGTTTATCCCACACATCGAAGGTTTACGACCTATCATGTGTCAAATTCTGAACAATGCAAATGTGTGGTTGGCACTTAATACTTATTCTTCGCATGTGGGTCTCCAGAGAAAGGTTGTTGGACCAGGCTTAGAGAATGATCCTAATCCAGGTAATTTTGATCACTCCTGTGTTCCTTTATCCTCGTCAATTTCTAAGGATATTTCTGGGAATTTTAGGAGTAATTTGGATTGTCCTTTGGGAGTGGTTAAGGGGGAAGGTGATCCAGATTATTTTCGGCACGAAATGAGAGTGGAGATATAATAAAAAAATGTACAGATATATCTTAGATATCCAATAACATAACATAAATATATCAGAGATGCAACCATAAACACATAGATACAATAATACACAATTTCTATTAATGAGCAAAATGTACAAAACTGTAGAAATACAGAGTGAAACACTCGCTAGAATGGTGGAAACTTATCTCTGAGAAGAGATTTGATTGAGACTCGCATTCTCAAGAAGAGGATTATTACAATGAGGCTCCAAGGAATTTTTAACATAAAGAAAATCCAAAATCCTAACCCCAGAAGATGAAAAGCCAATAGTTTTGTGGACCCCGTTTTGGATAGTTTGTTGTATCAACTTCCCAGGGGCATAACTTTGGCATACGATCTCAGTTTGGGGTGCATGATAGCTCCTTGGAAATGTATTGATGAGGAGATTCATTTTGGGGGCTCAATGAGAGCCTTTGGATATCATTGAGGTGCATGATATTGAAAAAACTTCATTTATTCCCTCAAAATGGCCCACGAAGTTTAGGAACCGAAAACCTGCTAAAAATAGTAAGTTGCCAGAACATTGTTTTGTGCCAGTTGGAATAGGTGGGTGGCCATCGATATACACCTTTTTCAATCCTCCCTCTTTAGGAAGCAATGGTATCCATTGTGTTGAGTTCCCAGGGGAGAGGGGAAAGCGTTTGTTGAATATGAACCTTGGTGAGTTGCTTGCCTTGTTGGAGAAGTTGTGTTGCTTGTCTTTTGGAAGGTTATTAAGAACCTGATGTTGGAAGGGTTGGACCTTTTTAAACAGTTTGGATACATGAGATGAATGTGTGTAGAAGGAATCTTTGCACTTTGCTTCAATCTTGTCGACATGCTTCTGCTCGATAGAAGGTGCTTGGACTGAGGTTGTAGTGGTTGCAGTGTCCTTTTGTTCACCTTTTGAACAGATTGTGAAGAAGCTGAATTTTGTAGTATGAGATATTACCTTGCGGCACTGTTTAGGTGGGACAGTAGTCAGAACTACCTCTAGTATCCTGTAGATATGACCCCCCAAAGTAACAATGACACTACAAGGTCGAGACTCATAGATAACATGGCGCTTCCACATATATGGTTGGCCCAAGAGAACATCACACACATCCAATGGGAAAACATCACATAATACCTCATCCTTGAAAGGATGGATGTAGTATGACAATTGACACTGTTGGCTCACACGAATATCTAGTCCCTAGCGAAGCCACCCGATGTTGTATGGTTGCAGGTGTGGTGTTGTCGAAAATCCCAATTGTTTGACGACCTTTGTTGAGAAGAGGTTCTTATGGGTTTCGTTGTCAACAATGAAATGCAACAGGGTCCCCTTCACCCACATCTGTGAATGAAAGAGGTGCTCCCTCTCTTCAAGATCTGATCAATCTTCTAGTTGAATTTTTTTGGTCACGACAGTAGCAGTGGGGTCTGTGTCGATGATCTGTCTTCTCCCATTATTTTTTGAATTAGATTCTGAATCAAGGTTCAGTTCCTTTTCTTTGATCTCAGCCACCAATTATTGTTTTGAGCGACATTCATCAGTGTTGTGCTAGGGGATTTTGTGGAAATCACACCACTTTCCAGTTTCCTTCTTCGTCTTCGCATTACCCTTCCTTTCATGTGGCTTGGGCTAGTTTTCAAGAGGTTGTTTGTTAGGGTCGTCTTTATCATGGTTTAGTTGTTGCAGGTTTGCAAACCCGAATTCCCATTTGTTTTGGTGTTTAAGTTTCTGCTCGATTTTAACAACATATCGATAAGAAACACACAGTGATGAGATGTCCAAAAAATACATTTCAGTTTGGATGTATATGTGTAGAGCCCCATGGCATTTCAGAAAAAAATGTCACTCGAAGTCTTTGATACCCAGCTTGGTGTGTAAGGTATGGAAGGTATTTGTGAACTCTGACACTGCTTGGCCCCTCTCTTGATGCAATGTGGTCCATCTCATGTATTGGTCTTCACAGTTACCAACATGGTAATATTGTTCCTTGATCGCATCCACACAAAAATACCAAGTGCGCTCGGCCCCATATATTCCAGACTCCTTTGTGGAAATTTTCTCCCAATAAGATTCCAACCAATGTTTGACATGGGGGAGAGCCTTAAGGAGTGCGAAGGTGATCTTCTCCCTGTCGAAAAAATTGTGAACAGAGAAATAACCTTCTAGCAGATTTAACCATTTTTCTAGGACATCTGCATCTATCTGACCTTCAAATATGGGAATAAAAAAATTGACTTGTACCTTGAAAGGAGAGGTGATTCCAAAGTGGTCACTTGATGAAGACACGCATGTTGTTATCGGCAGGCGTTGAAGGATGTGGGAAAAATTCTCCATCATTTCATCTCTCTGTCATGTGAGAGCTTGCTCAAGCAAATGATTAATAGAATTGCCTACTCTGTCGTTTTTATTTTCTTCTTCCATGGAGGCTTTCTTGGGCGTGAGAGAGTGATTGTCCTAAAGAGAGACAAGCTCGAGACCCAACTTTCTATACTTTGACCTCATTGGGGACATGCACTGAAAAAACGATCAAGAACAGCCTGCTCTGATACCACTGATCCGAGTTATTTTCGGCACGAAATGAGAGCGGAGATATAATAAATAAATGTACACAGATATCTCATATATCCAATAATATAACAAAAATATATAAAATATTCAACCATAAACACAAAGATACAGTAATACACAATTTCTATTAATGAGAAAAATGTACAAAACTATAGAAATACAGAGTGAAAGACTCGCTAGAATGGAGACAACTTATCTCTAACAAGAGATGTGATGGCTACTCGCATTCGCAAGAACATGATTATTACAATGAGTCTCCAAGTCCTTTTTAACATAAATAAAATCAAAAACCCTAACCCTGGAAGATGAAAATCCAACAGTTTTGTGGACCCCATTTTGGGTAGTTCGTTGTATCAACTTCCTAGGGGTGTAACTTTGGCATACGATCTTTGTTTTGGGTGCATGATGGATCGTTAGAAATTTATAGATGAGGAGATTCATTTGGGGGGATATAGGTGTCTGATCTTGAAAAAACATCATTTAGGCCCTCAAAATGGCCCAGGAAGTTTAGGAACCGAAAACCTACTAAAAATAGTAAGTTGCCAGAAGACTATTTTTTTCTAGTTGGAATAGGTGGGTGGCCATTGATATCCACCTGGTTCAATCCTCCCTCTTTAGAAATTAATTGTATCCATTGCGTTGAGTTCCTGGGGGAGAGGGGAAAGCGTTTGTTGAATCTGAACCTTGGTGAGTTGCTTTCCTTGTTGGAGAAGTTGTATTGCTTGTCTTTTGGAAGATTGTTGAGAACCTGATGTTGGAAGGGTTGGAACTTTGTAACCAGTCTGGCTACATGAGATGAGTGTGTGTAGAATGAATATTTTTGCTTTGCTTCAATCTTGTCGACCTGCTTCTACTGGATAGAAGGTGCTTGCAGTGTCCTTTTGTTCACCTTTTGAACAGATTGTGAAGAAGATGGATTTTTTAGTATGAGATATTACCTTGTGGAATTGTTTAGGTGGGATAGTAGTTGGAACTACCTCTGGTATCCTGTAGATATTACCCCCCAGAGTAACAATGACACTACGGGGTCGAGACTCATAGATAACATGGTGTTCCACATATATGGTTTGCCCAAGAGAACATCACACAAATCCATCGGGGAAACATCACATAATACCTCATCTTTGAAAGGTTGGATGTCGTATGACAATCGACATTGTTGGTTGACATAAAGATCTCGTCCCTAGTGAAGCCACTCGATGTTTTATGGTTGTGGGTGTTGTGTTGTCGACAATCCCAACTATTTGAAGACCTCTACTGAGATGAGGTTCTTCTGGCTTTCGTTGTCAACAATTAAATGCAACGGGGTACCCTTAACCCACATCTATGAATGAAAGAGGTGCTCCCCCTCTTCAAGATCTGATTGATCTTCTAGTTGAATTGTTTCAATCGCGACAATAGCAGTGGGGTATGTGTCGATGATCTGTCTTCTCCCATTTTTTTCTAAATCATATTATGAATTGGGGTTCGACTCCTTTTCTTTGATCTCGGCCACCAATGATTGTTTTGAGCAACATTCATTAGTGTTGTGCTAGGGGATTTTGTGGAAATCACACCACTTTCCACTGTCCATCTTCGTCTTCACCTTACCCTTCCTTTCCTATGGCTTGGGCTGGTTTTCAGAAGGTTGTTTGTTGGGGTCATCTTTATCATGCTTTAGTTGTTGTGGATTTGTAAACCAAAACTCTCATTTGTTCTGGTGCTTAAATTTATGCTCGATTTTAACAGCATATCGATAAGCAACACCCATTGATGAGATGTCCAAAAAATCCATTTCAGATTGGATGTATATGTGTAGAGCCCCACAGTATTTCAGAACCAAATGTCGCTCAGAGTCTTTGATACCCAAATTGGTGCACATGTTATGGAAGGTATTGGTGAACTCCAGCACTGCTTGTCCCCTCTCCTGATGCAGCGTGGTCCATCTCATGTATTGGTATTCATAGTTGCATGATATTGAAAAAACTTCATTTAGGCCCTCAAAATGGCCCAGGGAGTTTAGGAATCGAAACCTGCTAAAAATAGTAAGTTGTCAGAGGACTGTTTTGTTCCAATTGGAATAGGTGGGTGGCCATTGATATCCACCTGGTTCAATCCTTCCTCCTTAAAAATCAATGGTCTCCATTGCGTTGAGTTCTCGGGGGAGAGGGGAAAGCATTTGTTGAATTTGAACCTTGGTGATCTCCTTGCCTTGTTGGAAGAAGTTTATTGCTTGTCTTTTGGAAGGTTGTTGAGAACCTGATGTTGAAAGGGTTGGACCTTTGTGACCAGTCTGGCTACATGAGATGACTGTGTGTAGAAGGAATCTTTTTACTTTTCTTCAATATTATCGACCTGCTTCTGCTAGATAGAAGGTGTTTGGATTGAGGCTCCATTGGTTGCAGTGTCCTTCTGTTCACCTTTTGAACAGATTGTGAAGAAGTTGAATTTTGTAGTATGAGATATTACCTTGCAACATTCTTTAGGTGGGACAGTAGTTGGAACTACCTCCGGTATCCTATAGAGATGACTCCCTAGAGTAACAATGACACTACAGGGTCGAGACTCATAGATAGTCTGGTGCTTCCACATATATGGTTGACCAAAGAGAACATCACACACATCCAATGAGGAAACATCACATAATACCTCATCCTTGAAAGGCTAGATGTCGTATGACAATCAACACTGTTGGTTGACACAAAGATCTCACCCCTCATGAAGCCACCCAATGTTGTATGGTTGCGGGTGTGGTGTTGTTGACAATCCAAATTGTTTGACAACCTCTGTTGAGATGAGTTTCTTCTGGATTTCGCTATAAACAATGAAATGAAATGGGGTTCCCTTCACCCACATATGTGAATGAAATAGGCGCTCCCCCTCTTTAGGATCGGATGGATCTTCTAGTTGAATTGTTGTGGTCGCGACAGTAACAGTGGGGTCTGCGTGAATGATCTATCTTCTCCTATTATTTTCTGAATCAGATTATGAATTGGGGTTCAACTCCTTTTCTTTGATCTCAACCACCAATGATTTTTTTTAGCGAAATTCATCAGTGTTGTTCTAGGGGATTTTGTGGAAATCACACCACTTTCCAGTGTCCCTCTTCGTCTTCCCGTTACCCTTCCATTCATGTGGCTTGGGATGGTTTTTGGGAGGTTGTTTATTAGGCTCGTTTTTATCATGCTTTGGTTGTTGCGGATTTGCATACCTGAAATCTCGTTTGTTCTGGTGCTTAAATTTCTTCTTGATTTTAAAAACATATCGATAAGCAACACTCAGTGATGAGATGTCGAGAAAATACATTTCAGTTTGAATGTATCTATGTAGAGCCCCACGGTATTTTAGAACCAAACGTCACTCAGAGTCTTTGATACCTAGCTTGGTGCATAAGGTATGGAAGGTATTGGTGAAATCCAACACTTCTTGGCCCCTCTCTTGATGCGGTGTGGTCCATCTCATGTATTGGTCTTCATAGTTTCCAAAAGGGTAATATTGTTCCTTGATCCCATCCACACAAAAAATCCCAAGTGGGCTCAGACCCATATATTCCAGACTCCTTTGTGGAATTTTTCTCCCAGTAAGTTTCCCACCAATGTTTGACATGGGGGAGAGCCTTAAGGAGTTCGAAGGTGATCTTTTCCCTGCGGAAAAATTGTGAACAGAGAAATAACCTTCTACTAGATTTAACCATTTTTCTAGGGCATTCACATATATCTGAAATTCAAATACGGGAATATCAAAATTTGAAAGGAGAGGTGCTTCCAAAGTGGCCTCCTAATGAAGACGTGCTTGTTGTTATCAACAGGCGTTGAAGGATGTGGGCAAAATTCTCCATCATTTTGTCTCTTTGTCACATGAGAGCTCACTCAAGAAACATATGTTAGTTTTAAACCTGTGAAGTAAAGCAATGCATATAGATTCTTAAGCAGAACAAAAATTAATCAATGGCTCATACACATAGTACACAGAGATTTATACCGGAAACCCTCAATCGGGAAAACCTTTCTTATATTCATTATATCGAATTTCACCATTCACCATACAATATATACAATGTTTTTAGGTATTCTGTAGATACCAAAACCCTAATCCCTTAATCCAGGAATAATTTAGTAAACTGCTTAAAAATAGAAAAAAAAATGCCAAAAAAAAACATTTGGGGGCACTGCCCCGAATGCTGCGCGTAACCAGAGGGGGCCATACCTAGCCCCCACTGGGACCCCCCTAGGAAAGTGCCCAGTGAACACGACACAAAGAGCACTACTAGAGGGATCGTCAAACACATTTATCGAATCTGACGCGTCCCCACAGGCACATGCAAAGAATGTAACACATACCCAACATTCTCCCACTTGTTGTTTTCTTTGCATCTAGGGGTCCAGGGGATTATATAGTCAACAATCTAGGGAAGCAATTCCCATTGTTACTCTACACCAAGAGAAATTTTTTGTGCTCATGGACTTTGTCAATGAATCTGCAACATTCTTCAAAGTGTCAACCTTTTCCAACAACACCTTCTTTTCCTCAACCATGTCTCTCACAAAGTGATATTGAACATCAATATGCTTTATCTTCGAATGATAAGATGGGTTCTTTGCCAGGAATATTGCACTCTGAATGTCACAATCTAATCTCATTGCTTGTTGTACCAACCCAATACTTGAACACAATCTTTGTAAGCATAATGCTTCCTTGCTTGCATGAGTGGTTTCCATGTATTCAACTTTTGTAGTTGAGAGTGCCACTACAACCTGTCTTTTGCTCATCCAATTGATTGCTCCTCCAAATAGTTTAAACACATACCCACTTGTATATCTTCTGTGATCCATATCTCCAACCCAGTCTGCATCAACAAAGCCATGTATGTCCACCACTCTGTCCAATCTTGGTCTTCCTTGGTAGCACAATCCATAATTGGTAGTGCCACGCAAATACCTGAAGACCCTCTTTATTGTTGTCCAATGCTCCTTTCCTAGTTTTGACATATACCTGCTCAAAACTCCCACTGCATGTGTCTGGTATAGTACAGACCATTTCATACATCAAACTGCCAACTACACTGGCATGTGGAACATGGGACATGTCATCTTCTTCTTCCCGTGTCTTGGGACACTGATCTGCAGATAAATTTACACCTATAGGAATAGGAACCTTGACCGGTTTACTTCCATGCATATTAAACCTTAGCAATATCATTTCAACATATTTTCTTTTATTCAACCAAAGTTTCATGTTTGCATGATCTCTTTTAATTTCCATTCCCATAATGAAGTTAGCAGCACCGAGATCCTTCATGTCAAATTTGGAGGATAGCTGTGATTTCACCTCCTTGATAACATCCATGTTATTTCCTACCAACAACATGTCAACAACATACAACACTACATAAATGAAGTGATTACCAACCTGCTTGGAATATACACAGTGATCAACCCTGCTCCTCACAAATCCCAATCCAAGGATGTACGTGTCAAACTTTTGGTACCACATCCTAGGTGATTGCTTTAGACCATATAGTGACTTCTTTAGCTTACAGACCAGCTCTTTATTTCCCTTCACTACAAATCCTTCTGGTTACTTCATGTAGATTTCTTCTTCCAGATCCCTATGTAGGAATGTTGTCTTCACATCCATCTGTTCCATTTCAAGATCAAAAGCAGTAACAATAGATAAAAGAAATATAATAGAAGTTAACTTAGCAACAGGAGAAAAAATCTCACCAGAGTCAATTCCCTCTACCTGGGAATAACCTTTTGCTACTAACCGAGCTTTGTATTTCTCCACTTTTCCTTCTACATTAAACTTCTTCTTAAAGAACCATTTGCTACCAACAGATTTTATTCCAACTGGAAACTCAACTATATCCCATGCCTCATTCTTATCCAAGGCATCAATTTCTTTAACCATGGCCTTCTTCCAGAGTTTACTATCCTCTGAATTCACTGCTTCCTTGACAGCTCTAGGATCATCATCAGTAATAGATAAAGAAAAATTCGAATGGAGATCAGGTGGACAATACTTTTCTGGTTGCCTTCTATCTCTCACTGATCTCCTCAATACTGGGGTATGAGGTTCTTCTTCTTCTGCCTCCTCTTCTTCAGATGATTCAGATTTTTCATCATCCAAATCAAGCTCTATTTTCTCAGGTTCGTCTTTCCTTGGTAGGAATTCATGTTTGGACACATATTTTATCTCTTTGAAAACAACATCTC
>ML810592.1:0-23237 GCA_009831015.1 Picea engelmannii | reverse complement strand
TCCCAAGACATTCAACAACACCGAATCTGCCAGGCAGAGTCGAATAATACTCCTTGCTCTTCTGTTCAACTTCTCCCAATCTTCCTTCGACATACCAGTAGGTGGTGTACTAGTAGTTTGTGTACTAGTAGGTTGTGTACCATTCGACTGTGTGCTAGTAGGATGTGTCCCTAGATCCACATTGATCCATTGTTCTTTGTCTACAATAAGGTCCTCCATATTGAGCTTCCATAGCTCAAAGTTTTTACCATTTAACTTCTCTATCTCGATTCTAGATGAGCTCACCATTCCTCTTTCTATACTTGAATATCCACTGCAAAAGCTCCCACTAAAACCAGGTTTATCACAGACCCAAGATAAACTTGATCAATCAAGACCGAGATAAAACCTCAACAACAAAGGCATCCCTTTGATGCCAAAAATGAGCTCTGATACCACATGTAAGTTTTAAACCTCTGAAGTAAAGTAATGCATATATAGATTCTTAAGCAGAACATAAATTAATCAATGGCTCATACACATAGTACACAGAGATTTATACCGGAAACCCTCAACCGGGAAAACCTTTCTTATAATCATTATATCGAATTTCACCATTCACCATACAATATATAAAAAAAAATTAGGTATTCCGTAGATACCAAAACCCTAATCCCTTAATCCATGATTAATTTAGTAAACCACTTAAAAATAGCAAAATCCGCTAAAAATAGAAAAATCAAGGGGGGGCATACCTGGGCCCCCCTGTGACCCTCCTAGGAAAGCACCCAATGCACACGACACAAATATCACTACTAGAGGGATCGTCAGACACAGTTGTTTAATCTGACGCGCCCCCACACACACATGCAAAGAATATAACACATACCCAACAACATATTAATATAATCGTCTGCTCTGTCATTTTTCTTTTCTTCTACCATGGATGGTTTCTTGGGCATGTGAGAGTGATTTTCCTCAAGAGAGAAAAGCTCGAGACCCGACTTTCTATACTCAGACCTCGTCAGGGACATGCACTGAAAAAACGATCAAGTGCAGCCTACTCTGATACCACTTATCCAAATTATTTAAAGTACGAAATGAGAACAGAGATATAATAAAGAAATGTACAGAGATATCTCAGATATCCAATAATATAACGTAAATATATCATAGATGAAACCATAAACACAGAGATATAGTAATACACAATTTATATTATTGAGCGAAATGTACAAAACTGTAGAATTATAGAGTGAAAGACTCGCTAGAATGGTGGCAACTTATCTCTGAGAAGAGATGTGATGGCTACTTGATTTCACAAGAAGATGATTATTACAATGAGGCTCCAAGGCCTTTTTATCATAAAGAAAATCCAAAACCCTAACCGCAGAAGATGAAAAGCCAATAGTTTTGTGGATTCCATTTTGGGTAGTTTGTTGTATCAACTTCCCAGGGGTGTAACTTTGGCATACGATCTTCGTTTGTTGTGCACGATAGCTCGTTGGAAATGTATCAGCAAGGAGATTAATTTTGGGGAATCAATGAGAGCCTTTAACTATCATTGAGGTGCCCTATCTTTAAAAAACTTCATTTAGGCCCTCAAAATGGCCCCAAAAGTTTAAGAACCGAAAACCTGCTAAAAATAGTAAGTTGGAAAAATACTGTCTTGTGTCAGTTGGAATAGGTGGGTGGCCATCGATATCCACTTGGATCAGAAGGTGACTAGGCCCCCCTTCTCATCGACCTTTATTGAGTCTCCTCTCTAGCCCTTGTCCTCCAACCTTCCTATGGAGTTGGTGGACCTCTCAAGGGATGCAGACCCCTCCTTTAGTGTGAATAACTCTCCTTTGGATCATGTCCTGGACTCCTCCTCTTCTCATTCCATAGGGGAGGTACGTCACTATAAGTTGCAACCTCGAAAATTCCCCCAACTATGGATCATTCTCAGTCAGTGGGTTTGGGGTTGGAATCATTGAAGGAGTTGGGTCATACTTCAATGGGTAGGAAGCATGCCCTTAAACATACACATGAGAAAGTTATACCTAAAATTAACTAGGGAAGACAAAAGTTAATTATTAGGTCCCTTAGAGTAGGCCAAGCCCCCTACCCATTTCCCCCATGAAGATTATTGCTTTGAATATTTGAGGGTTGGTGGTCCAAGCCAAAAAATTGGCCCTAAAGAGACTAGTGGAGCTCAATAGACCTGATATGATAATGATTCAAAAGTCTATGGGGAGGGGGGATATTGTTATTGTTGATCTGAGGAAGATTTTGAGCAGTTGTGATTTTCTCGTTATTGATTTTGATGGTCTATTGGGGGGTCTGTTAACTTGGTGGAACCATAATGTTACTTTGTTGAATTCCTTTTCCTTTGCATTATGTTTGTGTACTGAAGTTTGTAGTAAAATTTTGAGGCCGACATTTACAGTGGTTAGCATTTATGGGTGATATGAAGAAAAACAATAGTATTGGGACAGGGTTTCCAATTTTCTTTGGCTTAATACCGATAACCTTGTTGTTGGGGGGGACTTGAATTTTACCTTGACTATGAGAGAATTATGGGGGGATAGTGTGAAGGTTGATCATCTTATAGACTTATTTTCCAATAGATTGGAAGATTTTGGTCTTGTTGATGTGGCACCAATCAAACTTAATCCTACCTGGAGTAACAATATAAATGGGAGGGAGAGGGTATTCAAAAGTTTGGACATATTTGTGGTACATAACTATTTATTGTTGAAGGATCCTTGAAATAGATCCTGGATTGATTCAAATAGATGCTTGTATCACTTCCTTATTTTCCTTTAGCTTGACCATGACAAGGATAAGCCTAGTAACTCCTTTCAATTTTAGTATAGGGTGGGTGAAGGAGGAGGATTTTATCAAGTTGGTAAAGGAGAATTGTAAAGCCTTTTACCTCACATTGGACCTTTCTACATGTGAACAATTTGTACTAGCTTTAAAAAATGTGAAGAAGGAAGTAACAGCTTGGGCAGGAGAGAGTTATTGAACTCAAGACTTCAAGTTGACAGAAGTGGAAAGAGATGTGGAGGAGTTGACAATGAGGATTGGTGAAGAAAATCTCGAAGAGGATATGATAGTTAGAGTGAAGTAACTTGAGGAAAAGTGGGATAAATTTTTAATGGAGAAAGAGGAACACTAGCACATTCAAAGTTGAGATACTTAAATTGAATTGGGGGATAATAATACTAATTTTTTTCACTCCTTTTCCAATCATGGACGAAAGTTAAATACTATATGGGAGCTACAGGATCAAGGTGGAAGAACGATCAAATGTTTAAAGGCTTGGCTGAAGTGGGGGTTGATCATTTTGAAGGTTTGTTTAAGGAACCAAAGAGGGTGAATTTGGATAAAACTTTAGAAGTTATTTCCTATTTTCCAAGGATGGTTAATGAGGACCTTAATGAGGACTTGAATGGACCTGTGAATAAGGAGGAGATTTTTGTAGTCTTATAGTATTTTAGAAAAGACAAGATCCCTAGACTTGACGGATGGTCTGTAGAGTTCTATTTAGAAATCTTTGAGTTCTTGGGTTACAATCCATTGAGCGACGGAGGAAATAAGAACTTCTGGAAGAATGGAAAATAGTTTAAATGCCACCTTGATCGCTTTGATCATGAAGCAATATTTCTTAGAGTTATTCGATAGGTTTCAACCTATTTATTTGTGCAACTATCCGTATAAGGTAATTGTAAAATTATTAGCAATTTAATTGAAGCTAAATTTGTCTAATTACATTTATGCAAAGAAATTTGGTTTTCTCCAAGGGAGAAAAATTCATGAGGCTATTGGCACAACATAAGAGGGGTTACATTCTATAAAATTATCTCGCATGCCAACATCAGTAATTAAGCTTGATCTTTCAAAGGCATATGACAAGGTCTCATGTTTGTATTTGAGGCTTTTTCTATTACATCTTAGGTTCTCGTTTCCTATTGCAAATTGGATCATGTGTTGTGTAACAACATCTAATTTTGTAGTCTTGATCAATGGTGTCGCTTCCATAAGGCTTAAGTAGGGACACCCTATGTTTCCTTGCCTCTTCCTTCTGGTGGAAGAAGGTATGAGAATATCTATACTAGAGGCTAGGAGGTTGAGATCGATACAAGGTATCTAGGTAGGAAAGAAATGTTTGTCCCATCTTCTCTTCATGGATGATGTTATGTTATTTTGTTTCAAGTCCCATGGAGAAGGTTTACAGCTCTAGGAGATTATTCATTTATTCACTATGGCTACAAGGATAGATGTTAATGGATAAAATTTTGCTTTGTTTACTATAGGATTGGATGAGGATCATTTTATTGAATTTGAAATGCATTTTCAATGTCGACACCTGGAATTGAATGAGGGAAATAAATATTTAGGTTTTAATATCAAACTAAATTGTTATGGGAAGGTTGATTGGCAGTGGTTAGTTTGTAAAGTCAAGAAAAAGATTAAACTATGGTGTAATCAGTGGTTTTCACATGGGGACAGGTTGGTTCTAGTCAAATCAATCCTAAAGGCCATACCTATTTACTACCATACTCTGACTCACATTCCAAAACATATATTGGAATTTTTTTGGAAGTTCTACTATAACTTCCTCTGGTAGGGTTGAAATGAGTTTAAAGGGTCACATTGGGTGAGGTGGAAGAAGTTGGATGGTCCTAAGGAATTGGGGAGGGGGGGGGGTGCGTTAAGCATATAAACCTGCTTGTTTTCTCCTTGGAAAAAAAATCCTTATGGTTAGTCCTCACAAATGATAGCCTTTGGAGTAGGATCTTGATCCAAAAGTATATAGCTCCAAACTCATTAGTTGATTGGTTTAGGAAATAACAAAAATATATTCAGTATGTATACAACCAATGGAAGACTTCGAATCTGGCCTTTCTTATTATAGGATCTCATCTGACTTGGTGGGTCGGTGATGGGACTCAAGCGAGGAATGGAGTATATGTTATTAATGGTTGTAATTGGGATATTCTTCTTCTTGAGGAATTGGTTCTTCATCTAAGAGAAACTGGGATAACATTGTTGGGTATGTGCTATATTATTTGCAAAATTGATCCCATGTACTGTGCACTGATATGGGATCAAAGGGGGGTGCTTAGGACCCCCAAGTCAGGAGGGTTGTGGGGGTTTTTTGGTTTGATTTTTGCGTATGTTTTTGGTAGTTTGTTGGCACATGGTTTTTGTTGATGATTCCAGATAAGGAATTAGGGCTGTTGACTAATTAGGGTCAATGGATTAGGGTTTTGGATGTTGCGGGATCCTATATGTATATTGTATTGTAAACAATGAAAAAAAAATGGTTTGTTTTTTGACGGTTTTTTGTGTCTGTTTTTGGTGGTTTTTTGACACATGGTTTTTGAATTTTGGTTAAGGAATTAGGGTTGTTGACTAATCCGGGTCAATGGATTAGGGGTTTTAATGCCGCGAGATCTTATATGTATATTTTATTGTAAAAGATGAAGAATATAATGAATAACATATTAGAGATGTAGCTCTAAACAACTTGTTGGTTTTCTCGGTTTAGGTTTCCAGGGTAAAAATATTTGTGTAATGTGTGTGTGTGCCATTGCATATTTTCTGTTTTATTAAGAATACGCTTGCAGTAATTATATGTACAAGGTTTAAATCTATACACATCCCTTAATTTAATTAATAAACTTATGGAAACAACCTTGTGGAGACAAGGTTGGTTGAACTCAGGGGATCTAGAGTTGAATGGTGAATTTGTGAGGTATTGGGAGCTCTTTGTCTCAGAACTTCATAGGGATCATATTATATTATGAGATAATCCTGATGAAATTATCTAGTGATACAATAAGGTTGGAGGTTTCTATTCGATGAAGCTAGGGTATCATGCTTTGTTTTCAATTGGTGAGCTGGCAATCTACTAGTGGTGGAAATATCTATGGAAGGTAAAGGCTCCGACCAAATATAAATGTCTCATGTGGCTTGCACTCTCAGACATGGTTTTGACTTGGGATCATTTGCAAAGAAGGGGTAAGGTGGGGCCTAGTTAGTTACCTTTATGTAAGATACGGGAGGAAACAAACCCCAGTTTTTTTTGAATTGTGATTTCTTTGTTTAGGCCTGGAAAGAGATTGAAGGATCTCTTAGTTTATCTCACTATGGAACGAACTTAATGTTGAAGCTTGCTTTCCCTCATGGTTCTCACGAAAATAATTGGAGGTACTTCGAGAAGTGCCTTATCTAGTCCAATGGGGTATATGACTTGCAAGGAATTCCTCTATGTTTGAATAATTACAACTTCCCTCTTTTAAAGTCTCAACCCATGTGATGGGGCTACTACCTTACTACAAGGAGGCTCCTAAATAATTTGTTTCTGGGAGATTAGAAGAATTACAAGTGGACAAATATTGTCCTTGGGGACATTTTGATGGAGCTTATTAGGGTGAAAATAAGAATGTTGCACTTGGTTTCACTTACTATATTTCTGATACACACTTTTTTCATTTCAAAGCTAAGCTGGGTAGAGGGTCTAATAACTTGGGAGAAATAATGGCACTTTTTTATTTATTAAAATTTTCCTTGGATAGTGGCATGAGTACTCTATAGGTATTTGGAGATTCTTTGTTGGTTATAAAGTGGATGAATGGTCATATAAATATTCAAAACCTTGGGTTATATGTTGCTACAGAACAACTTAAACTCATTGCTAGAAACTTCCAGGACATTTGTTTCACCCATATATTTAGAGAACATAATCAAGTTGTTGAAAAACTCTCTAAAGAAGGACTGGAACTAATGGAAATTCATTTTTTTCTTTCTGGCGAAGGACATGATGGATACTATGTTGTAATAAGGAAAGCTACTCTTGATGTCTTTTAAACAAACTTTCATATTAGTATTTACTTTGAAACATGACGGTTTGGAATCATTGAAGATGTCAATTTTTGGAATGTAATATGTCAGTTAGGGACTTGAAAGTGACAATGCCTTTTGAATCATGGATGAAATTCCATTTATCCTTTGAGCATGGTATTTCTCTTTGTCTTCTTGAAGGACCATTTTGGATTTCCTGAATGAGAATTGCATTTCTTTCCTTGGAAAAAAAATTGTTTATAAAAACTTATAAAATGCATTCCCTACATTATAAATGCATGGCTAAAGGGTTCTAATGTGATTATTACATGTTAGTTTTCATTAATAATCCTCGTATATGCTCAAGTCACTTATCCAGAGTTCAAAATATTGTGTTAAATAATAACTTAGAAATTGTCTTATGAAATTTAATTACCTAACAAAATACACAAATGCCATAAATGTAAACATATAAAATCAAATATACTTGATGAAATCTAGGACTCCTTATTCATTCATTATAAAACACCATATTCAACCCAACAAGTCAAAATATCCTCTACCCATTTAAAAGAAACAAACAAATTTACCTTTATTTTGAAAACAAGGTACAAACAAAAATTATTTTCCATAAGAAATGCACACTGCAGAGTGCATGAGGGTCCTATGATAAAAATAAAACTTCTTTCCTAGAGCCTACTTACTTATTTTTAGGGCGTGTCAAAATGTCTACTTACATATCTTTACCTATCTTTCCCACTTTTACAGAACTTTGACAAAATGCATGCCAAAGAAAAATTATGCATTTTGAAGTAAATCTAAAGTGAAAAATTTTAATTATGCATTTTGAAGTAAATCTAAAGTGAAAATTTTTAATTATGCATTTTGAAGTAAATCTAAAGTGCAAAATTTTAAGGATAAAATTGGAAATTTGGAAATGCAGAAAGGTGGATAATGAAAAAACACACATTCCAATTTGAAACACTCAAATTGACCAATAAATGAAGCTTAGTTGTACATTTTAGTGAAGCAACATAATTTTTGATAGTTTCATTAAAATGCACACCCAAACTTCATTACAAGGCCAAATTGAATGATTCAACTTGGAGAGTGTGTGTTTAGTTATTACAAACCTTCTTACTATTTCAATTTTTTATTTGACATAAAAACATTTATGTTGTACAAAAATACTCCAAATTTGCCTTTTTTCCATAGGATAAAAATTAAGGATGTGCGTCTCAATGAAATGAACACTGGTTAATGGTATCTGGAAACTCAAATATTCTAGCTTGGAGCTACCAACCTTTTCTACAAGTTATCATATTCAATTGTCCAAATAAATTTCTACAGTGAAATCCAATTCTAACAAATAACAATTAATACTATTTGACAATTTTCACAATTAGTACAAAAATGCATTCCATGGCTAAACCAAGTACAACCAACATATGGAATTTGAACCGAGACATAATTATACAATATTGATCCTATGTGCCCATGCATAAGATTTGTCAAAATGCTTGCATGCCTATTTTCTTCACTTTTACACAACTTTGAAAAATGCACGCCCAAACAAAATTATGCATGTTAAAGGAAATATCAAGCATAAAATTTTAAGGACAAAATTGAAAATATGGAAGTGTAGAAAGGTGGATCATCAAAAAATATACGCTCTCAAATTTGAATCACTCAAATTGGAAAAGAAATGAAGCTTATGGGTTTTAGTGAAGCAAGAGAGTTTTGGTTGGTTTCACTAAAATGCATAACCAACCTTTGTTATAATGCCAAATTGAATGATTCAACTTGGAGAGTGTGTGTTTAGTCATTGCAAACCTTCATAATATTTCCTTTTTTTTATATAGAAAAATTTATGTTGTGCAAAAAAACTCCAAATTTGATTCTTTTTTCTACAGGGTAAAAATTAGGGTTGAGTGCCTCATTGAAATGCACAACTAGACTTCTATTTAATGCTAAGTGAAAACAAAAACATTCCAACTTGGAGCTACCAACATTTTCTACGACCTCTCATACTCAGTTATCCAAAATAAATCTTCCATAGTGAAATCCAAGTATGTCAAAATAGTAATTGATATTTGTCAATTTTCATAGTCAACACAAAAATGCACTCCATGACCAAACCAAGTACACCTCGGGTATGAAATTTGGACTAAGACATAATTACACAATATTGAACCTATGTATCCATGCATCAAGTATACAAAAATGCATAAATATATATTTTTCCCGGTTATACTCAACTTTAACAAAATGCATAAGAAAACCAAATTTTGATTGTTGAAGGAAATCTGAAGTAGAAAATTTTAAGGCACATATTGAAAATATGAAAATGTAGAAAGGTGGATTCACTCGAATAAATGAATTTTCTACCTTGGTCCAAGCATTGAAACAATGGAGACATTATCTTGTGGGCAATGAGATTATCTTGCATATTAATCATCAACCCATCCAATGCTTCTCAATTCAAAATTTAGGAACATCGTCACATGAAACAAACTTCTTATATACAATAGTCCATTTCATGATTGAGTATAAGAAAGGTGCTAGAAACAAGGTGGATAACTTTCTCGGTCACCCCCCAACTTGAATTCTTGTTATTTTGGATACTTGATGCCCTATTTCTGAGGAATGGAAGAATATTTATGTTAATGATCTTGATTTTGGTTCGACTATTGTTGCACTACAACAAACAATAATGATTAATCAAGCACCCTTCCTAGATTACCACTCATAGGATGGGTTCCTCAATAAGTTTAATCAACTTTGTCTCCCTACTAGCCTTTCTCACCATCTTCTATTTGGAGAGGATTATTCATCTTGTGGTGCTCAAATTGGGGTACAAAAGAATTTACAATATTATCTCCACTAGCCTTCCATGCAGAAGGAACTAGGAGTGTTCATTCATCAATGATCTCTTTGTAGTCAATCCAAGCCTGCCAATAGAAAGATTTGATTGTATTAACCAGTATTGGTGCCTTCTCCCCAACAAGAGTCCATTTCTATGGACTTTATCAGTGGATTGCGTTGGACTTGATGTCACCATGATTCCATTTTTGTGGTGGTTTGTTGCTTCTCCAATATGACCATCTTCATTCTAGATACTAAGTCCATAGATGCTCCATAATCTATAGACTTATTTTTCAGGCATGCATGGTGTCATTTTGGGTCACCTCTCATTATTATTTCTACTCATAATTTAGAGTTCCTTAGCCACATTTGGTGAACACTATGGAGTCTTCTTGGGTGTCAATTATGTTTCTCTAGTTCTTTACATCCACAAACTGATGGTCAAGTAACAATGGTTAATCACACCTTGTTCCATGCTCTCCACATCCATCACCCAAAAAATAAGAAATGGACACATGTCTACATATGTCCATTGGGCTAGCTTGAGCTTCATGTAGGATGTCTCATAGTTGTTTCCCTGGGTTGTATGTCTATATTGTATGCTTCACTTAACGTCCTTGATGAGGAGACATCGTAATCAACATCGATGGATTTTTAATGGGTAGCATATGTAAATGCAAGGAAGTGATAAAAAAATTCCTCGTGAGGTTTTCCTTGAAAAAATTATTCTTCAACATAGCTATAATCGGGCAACACATAATTCCATGGGGTATTCTCCATTTGAACTTTGTTATGATTTCCAACACTTGGCATCATTTGTTCTTTCGATTATTCTTCTATCACAAAACACATCCCACCATCAAAATTTGCAAAATAAAGATTCCTCCTCGTGTAAAATTTGACCTAATGTCACACCAAAGTTTGGGAGGCTCTCTAAGGAACACAAGCTAAATTCAAGGTACTACATAATCAACATTTAGCTCCTCATTCTCTTAATGGTAATGATTGCATGTAGCTTCAATTATATAATAAAAGGTTCAAGAATAAGCAACATCACAAGCTTAAGTTAATTCATTGTGGGCCATGCACTATAATCTAAGTGGTCGATTCCAATTCCTTTCACTTGGATCTTCAAGTTGAGATTGACATCCACGACAACATTAATTTTTCTAGCTCAATCTATGTGAGCTCTCCCATTTGGAGGCAAAGGTTCCAAACATTCATCCTCATGACACTATCCTAGATTTCCAATCTCCTCTCTTAGAGGACACATTCTTTGATTTGAAGACTTTCCCCACTCGACAAAAGCAAACCACAACCTATTTGGTTGGTTGCAAAGGTACTTTGCCATGACAAGTGAAATAGTTTTTTGAGAAGTTTCCTCATCTATAGTGAAAGTCAAGGACACCTTCCTCTTAGCAAGGAAGAAATGATGAGAACCACTCCTTGTAGTGATCTCCACCTTGTAAATATCTCTAGTTATCTCCCCCATTATTGTAATTAGTTTGCATTCACAATGCACTAATTGCATATAAAACAAATTGAACAAGGCATATTTGTGTGCTCATTTATAACGTAGTGTGCACATGCTTAACCTTATCAAATGAACACCCATCCTTGTATTCCATCGTGATTCCACCCAACCCGAGATCCATCACTATGACACTATACAACATACCAAGCCATCGATGATAGCATGAATGTTTTTTCGTAGGGTGCTCAGAGAACTTGAATCCATGACCTCTTGAAGCCCTACCTACTGGAGGAGTTTGAATTACAAGCGAGCTAAAGATGAAACCCCATTATTTGTCCTTGTATTTCTATTTATACCTACTAATGAGGTGTGTACAACATGAGTTATGGTCACTATTTTCAAGTGACACATTCTCTCTCTATTCAACAAGTTTAACTCAACAACAAATGCCACCATGATGTTTCAATGTCCCACATTAATCATGAATACCATGCTAACAATTGGTGTCATGGAGAAGTCCTAAACTTTATGTTCAACATATGCATTTATTATAAAATCCCTTTACATATGTAAAATTGATTATGAAAATGGTAAAAATTTATACAATTTGGTTTTGTGAGTAATTTCATAAGTTAACAATATAGTAGAATAAAAAATATTATATAATTAAAATATATAATAATAATAATCAAATTTTGAGGTTACACTCTTCTTTGTGGGATAAGAGATCTCTTGAGAGCAAGGATTTTAGTGCTAAAGTCTACTTAAGTGCATATACTAGTCTATTAAGATATACATACCCTACCAACATTGTATATTCCAACTTATACAGTAGTAAAGTAGTAAATACTACATAAATTAAAAAATATATAATTCAATCATTATATATATATATATATAAACTTATAAAAATGTATATATTTCAAATTGAACAAAGAAAAACACATTTAATATTGTATCATTAAATACAATATTTACATTTTATATGCATCATTTATTAATAATTAACATAGATTCATTTCAATCTCATATATCAAGCATAGAGATATCAAGCATAGAGAGGGATTAAGAGTTAAGATAGATCTATGTTAATTTAATACATTAATATTAAATTATTAAAAAATATTAATATTATAAATATATTAAAAAAATATTAATATATTTTTTAATTTATTAATCTATTTTATAATATATTACAAACCGTAACCACTACATTATAAAATATATTACAACTTATAACTACTATATTTTAATATTAAAAAATATTAATATTATAAATATATTAAAAAAATATTAATATAATTTTTAATTTATTAATCTATTTTATAATATATTACAAACCGTAACCACTACATTATAAAATATATTACAACTTATAACCACTATATTATTTTCTTGATGTATTAAGTGAAACTAAAATAAATAGAAATAGAAAAAATTCAAACAAATATATAACTTTTAATATATTAATATATATTAAAATATTTTATTATATATATCATTTATATATATATTATTTTAATGTATTATATTACATTAATATCACCTCCATATTCAATTATTCAATTATAAATAGCTAAGCAATAAAACAATCCACTAACCTAGATTTTAATTTATTTAACATAATGAGCCTGCATGAAAACTCCGCACCAAACTCTAACATAATGCTTTTATTTCACATGCATGAAAACTCTGCACCAAAGTGTTTTCATTTCCCATTTTATCTTTCCCGCTCAAACTCTTTTCACCAATACGTTTTGTTGCATTCCTTGTTCATTCTCTTTCTTTTCCAAATGGCTACATGAATGCATTTTATTGCCTAACAAATCCATTCCATTATATTGTTGCACGGAGTGTCCATGCACGTAACCATGAGCGGCCAGCCTTTCAACCATTCCTTCTTATCTAAGCCTGCTCTGCAACCCAAACAAAATCTCAATTCGAATCCCAAGCAGGTTTCTTACGCGGACATGTTGAAGCGCCAAGAAGAAAAGCAGCTTCTATTCGACCAATTGAAGCACAAATTCACTCTTCCTAAGACACAATCTTCTTCTGCCGTCGTCGAAGTGAATTTATCCGACTTGATGGAAGTCCAGGCGATCAAGACTCCTTCTGAGAAGGAGAGGCACTCATTAGCAGGTAGTTATTCTTCAAAGCATGAAGAATCTCCTCTCTGTCTTCAGCGACAGATTCCGTTCAAGACGCCTGTGCACGACGAAATGAATAAATCCCAACACGGTCACTGCGTCCGGGGACAAAGGTACGTCCAATAAAAAAATTAAAGTTAGTTATATGGAGGTCGCACGTTCAATCCACCTGGAAAGCATGTGTTTTTTAGCTGTAGAATCAAGATTTTTTTATATATTTATTAAAATTTAGTGAAAAATTGTTAGATTTGTAGATTTGTGTAAATATTTTTGTATAATTTAAGTGTTCCAAAAGTTTTCAGTATGCTGAATTCATTTCTATATTCAAAAATAAATTTTAAATAACAAAAATTCGTGTAAAATTCGTGTAAATTTATATGACAAAATTCCAATAAAAAACCATTTTATAGAACGAATAAACAACGCCGTTTTTTTTAACATCGTTCTTTCACAAACCATTGAACTATCCAGTGAAGGACCGAAATGGCCAAACCTTGTATCTGCACGGCGGCTTAAAAATACTAGAACAAATGTTGTGTGATAGAAGGGTTTATAAAAGGTCAATAGTTGTGTGATAGAAGAGTTTATAAAAGGTCAATAGTTGCCGAATTTGCGTGGTTAGAATGTTATTCCCAGTTTTCTAGCATCTTTTCTGTATGAATTTGAATTTGAATTGTAAATATTGTGAATTCAAAGACGGTTCTTAAAATTTGAGTAGCATCTTCTGTGTTTACCTTGGCCTTTTGATGAAGAGATACTTATTTTGATAGTAAACTGTCATTTAATTAAAAAAAATACAAATCTTAATGCCTTTAAAAAGTCAGTCAGATGCAAAACGAACTCGCTTTCTTTTTCCGGTATTTAGTAAGTATTAAGCTTTTTAGGCAGAATTATGGCCACACTGCGCAGGCGGATTAATTAAGGTGAACTCTTCTGTGTTTGTCTTTGCATGTCCTCTGGCATATGTGCAGGTTTCCGTCCAGAATCAAGTTGATCAAGGGATTTTTGCACTGCCCTGTACATTAGAATAATTTAAATTAAAGTGTCTTTATCAAGTATTGACGATTTTAAGCAAAATAATGGTCACACTGCACACGCACCTTAATTAAGACAGTCTGTTCTGTGTTTGCCTTGCAAGGCATCGCTGAAATCTCTGCAGGTTTCTGTCGAGAATAAAGTATATCAAAGGCTTTTTGCTTTTCCAGATTCATGAGAATAATTTAAATCCAATATCTTTTACAGAACATATTAGAATAAATCATGAAGAATTTTTTGTTTTGATAATAAACTCTCATTTACCTAAAAAAAGTGCAATTCTTAATGCCTTAAAAGAAAGATCAGTCAAATACAGACAAGCTCGCTTTCTTTTTCCAGGATTTAATAAGTATTGGCGTTTGAAAGAAGAATTATGACCACACTGCTCAGGCAGTTTAATTAAGATGAACTCTTCTGTGTTTTCCTTTGCATGTCATCTCTAGCATCTCTGCAGGTTTCCGTCAGGAGAAAGTTGATCAAAGGCTTTTTGCATTGCTCTGTATATGAGAATAATTTGAATTAAAGCATCTTTAATAAGTATTGACGTTTTTCAGCAATGGTCACATTGCACAGTCAGCTTAATTAAGATGGTCTCTCCTCTGTTTGCCTTTACAAGTCATCTCTGGAATCTGTGGAGGTTTCTGTCGAGAATAAACTTGATCAAAGGCTTTCTGGATTGGCAGATTCATGAGAATAATTTAAATCAAAATATCTTTTACAGAACATATAAGAATAAATCAAGACGTTCTAAAAAGTACTTTTAAGATCCCAGCAAATAGTGGAACTTTAGGGCCATTCTCCATTACCTAAATATCAAGTATGATAATTCTAGCAACATAAGTTCCAGCGATTATAAACGAATTATATAAATCAGGATATTTTTAAAACACTTTAAGGTCCTTGCGAACAATGCAACTTTAGGTCCATTCTCCATTAGTTTATATGCTTGAATACTATAATAAAGTTAGATTTTTATTTTATTTTATTTATTTATTTTATTGTTTTTCTTTTTAATGTGAAAATTCCAAGCTTAGGTGACTAAAGTTCTTATGATCTCAATTAATCAAGTAAATTGTGGAATTTAATTAATTCAGAAATAAATTTTAGACCACAGTATCAATCACACAATAGCTGGAAATTAAATAGTAGATGCATAAAACAATGTCACACATACACATGTACTTACTTCTTCATATCAGCTTTTCATTCCTTCGAAGAACTTACAAGTAAACCTTCACAAGCTATCAAAACCAAGCAGTTGCACGATTACCTAAAATCAACCTGAACTGAGTGGAACAACCTGTTGAGAAAGTATAGTTGTACGGTTGTACGGCTTGACTGTACGAACGCTTGTATGGTCTGTTTGTATGACTGTATGGATCCATATGGTCTTGTCCATACGGCTGTACGAAACTATTTGAATCCATGTATGGGACTATATGTTGCTCAAAAATGGCTCTTTCTTGGTTGCATGTTCTCTCTCTCTCTCTCAACCTACTCAACTGTTCGTGTGTGTGTAAACTCTCTATCTTGTCTTGTCTTTATACTTTAAGCAGAGACCAAAACCCTACTCTATTTTGAGTTTACTCCTACTCTAAGTCATGCATTCATGGCATACACTTTTTTTAGACTTAACAACTAAATATAAGACTTTCGATTTTTGTTAAAGTGAATTGCAAAATAGAATTACTTTTCAAAAATATCTCGAACTACTTCTCGCATGTTTGCATTGAACCTGTGTGGAAGTTCTTGTCTGAACTATAATTCTCAACACTCCCTCTTAGCGAAGAAGAAATTCTGCACCAATCCAAATTTGTCTATGAATGCCTCAAACTTCCTTTTTTCCAAGGGTTTGGTGAGAATATCAACTATATGTTGATCTGTGGGAATATATTGGAGCTTCACTTCTCCCTTCTAAACCCTGCCTCATATGAAGTGATATCTGATCTCTATATACTTCGACCTGTCATGAAACGCTAGAATTTCAAAGAGTTTGATACAACTCTGATTATCACAATAAATGACTGTGGGATCCAAATCCTGTTCAAACAAACCTGCAAGTAACTTGCGAAGTTGAATGGCCTCACAACTAGTAGTACTGAATACCATGTGCTCTGCCTCTACTGAGCTAAGTGCTATGGAAGTTTGCTTCATGCTGAACTAGGATATCATCACTGATCCCAAGCTAAAGCAACACCCTGAGGTGCTCTTCTTGTCTGCTGCACTACCTGTCCAATTTGAGTCCGAATACCCTTGCAACTTCACTTCACCATCTCTAAGATATATCAGACCATACTCCACTGTGCCCCTCAAATACCTGAGCACATGTTTTTCTCCTACCCAATGCTCTTGCCTTGGCGCCACCATGAACTGACTCAAGGTATTCATTGCAAAACATATATTTGTTCTTGTGTTGATCAAATACATCAAAGAACCTATCAGCTTCTTGTACAACGTGGAATCCACCAACTCTAAATATGAAGTTGTCACTTTCTTCAATTAGTGATCATGGGTGTGGCCATATGTTTGCAGTCCTCCATTTGAAACCTCTTCAGGATCTGAATTGCATACTTACCCTGCCCAAGGAAAATCTACCCTAGTCTTTGCCAAACTTCCAAACCCAAGAAGTAATTCATCATGTCGATGTCCTTCATCTCGAACTCAACTACCATGTTTGCTTTGCACCTTGCAATGAGCTTCTCTACACCTGTTAAAAACAAGAGATCCACGTACAACACCAAAATGAGTAGATCAATCTCAACAAATATGTAGTATAAGTTATAATCTGCTTCGCTTTTGGTGAAGCCCATACTTTGCAGATATCCATTGATCCTAGAATACCATGCTCTCGATGCTTGCTTGAGTCCATACAAGGCTTTATTAAGCCTGCAAACATGAGACTCCTTTCCATTTACCTCAAATCCCTAAGCCTACTCTATGTACACTTCTTCGTCAATGATCCCATCAAGGAAAGTTGTCTTCACATCCATCTGATGTATCCTCCATCCCATAAATGAAAATAATGACATAACTACTCTAATGGAAGTGTACCTAGAAATTGGAGCAAATGTCTCCTCATAGTCCACTCCCTCTCTTTGGGAGAACCCTCTCACCACAAACCTTGCTTTGAAATTCTCAATGTTTCCATCTGTAGCATGCTTGATCTTGTAGAGCCACCTGGAACTCACAACAGGCTTCCCCTCTAGTCTTGGCTCTGTGTCCCAAACATCATTCTTCATGATGGAGGTGTACTCCACCATGGCATCCTGCCATACCTGTTGGTCTGCTGCCTCTTGAAAGTTGGAAGGCTTAGAATCTAGAATGTTGCTCATCAATGCCATGTAGTATGGAAACTTCTTTAGAGGTCTCCTCTCTCTCAATGTGCTCCTTGGAGTCTCAACATGCTCTCGAGCATCCCTCAACGTTTGAGTGAACCATCAAGGTTTCCTGACATAAGTGGAAGGGGTTGTTGTCTCTCCCTCTTCACCTGAAGGTTGTTGTACTGCCCTGGAAATCATTGGTGACCCCAGATCAACCTTTGGAGTTTCTTGCCCCTCATCCTCTATCATTGGAATAGGCTCATGGGACTTCTTGGATGCAAAGTCTTCCTCAAACTTTACATCCCATCTCACTACTATCTTCCTCTGCTCTGGAATAAAGACCCTATAAGCCTTCGAAGTCTCATTGTAACCCATAAATAAACCCATGCTATTGGAGGGCTCCAACTTGGTCCTCTTCTCTACAGGTACATGGAGATAAAATAGAAAACCAAAGATGATTGCCTCCTCTGGTGTATTTTCCTTTGAGATCCTATGAGGACATTAACTCTGGATGTAGATTGCTATGTTGCATGCCTCTGCCCAAAGAAACATTGGCAAGTCCTAGTCATGTATCACGACCTTAGCAGCCCCTATGATGGATCGATTCTTTCTCTTTGCAACCTCATTTTGTTGTGGGTTGTATGGAATTGTCAACTCCCTCTTAATTCCTACCTCCTTGCAGAAACCCTCGAAATCCTTGGAGGTCTACTCACCCCCATTGTTTGATCTCAAGACTTTGATCTTCTTCCCTATTTGGTTTTCAAGTAGAGCCTTGAACTCCTAAAACTAGTTAGACCTTATCCTTGGTCTTTAAGAAGTAGATCCAAGTCTTGCGAGAGAAATAATCAATAAAGGAAACATAATACATGCTTCGTGTTATTGACACTATTGACATCGGTCCATAAACATCCAAATGTACTAGGTCTAGAATCCCATTAGACCTATGCTCATTGCTTGGGAAAGCAGCCTTGGCATGCTTTCCAAGCATGTGCCCTTTGCATACACCATGCTGCTCAATATTGAACTCTGGAAGACCTGTGACTATCTCCCTCAGAATAGGCAACGCCTTGTGATGTAGGTGCCCCATCCTCTTGTGCCACAACTTGCACAAGATGTCACTGTTATGCACCAAGGCTCGAACAAGTTCACCTTGCAACATGTACAAATTACCTTCTCTAGCCCCTATTACTTGAGTTGTATTTGTGCTAGATTTCTTCGGTTTGATGAGGACTTGTTGGTTCTTGAACTCTACTGGAAAGCCCTTATCCTCCATAAATGAAACTGAAAGCAAATTCTTCCTGAGACCTGGTACAAGCAAGACATCGTCAAAATCTAGAGAATTACCTAACTTGAGTTGGAAGGGAATAGTGCCAACTCCTGCTACTGGGTACTTGGCATCATCACCAAGCTCGACTTGTACTCTTGAGTCCTGCTTCTTTAGATTATAAAACAATTGTCGAGCTGATGTCATATGTTGAGATGCCCCACAGTCCACATACCACACATTTCTCAGATCTGGTAGAAAGACAAGATACCAATGAGAAATCCTTCTCGAACTTGGTAGCAAACTTGTTCTTTTGAGTTTTTGCATAGGCTGCTGCTTGCTTCTATTGTTGCTGGCCTTTACCCTTCTTCTTCTCTTGATATTATGATGCATAATGATTGTTCTTTTGACAAAGGAAGCACTTGATTATCACAACATCCTTGATAATATCCTAGAGATCATTCTCTTCTAGTAAGAGTGTAACCCTCGTGTTCCATGATAAGAAATTTGAGGGGCCATCCAATCTGTCTTCAAACCCAAGGCTACTTGATGCCATCTCTAAGATCTAATGCACAAACTCCCAAATCTGAAAATAAAACTTTGAAACCCTCTAACTATTGATACTTTTTCCTTGTAATAATTTATTGCTGCAAATCCCTGAGAATCTCAATAAAAAAAATAGCTCTAATACCATGTGAAAATTCCAAGCCTAGGTGACTAAAGTCGTTATGATATCAATTAACCAAGTAAGTTGCTAAATTTAATTAATGCAGAAATAAATTTTAGACCATAGCATTAATCACACAATAGCTGGAAATTAAATAGTGGAAGCATAAAACAATGTCACACATACATAGGTAATTACTCCTTCAAATCAACTTTTCATTCCTTCTATAAATTTACAAGGAAACCTTCACAAGCTACCAAAACCAAGCAGCTACACGGTTACCAAAAATCACCCTGAACTAAGCGGAACAACTTGCTGAGGAAGTATGGCTTGACAGTATGGATTGTATGATCGACTGTATGGACTATTCATACGACTGTACAGATCCATACGGTCATGTCCGTATGACTATACGAAACTGTTCCATATGGCTGTGTAGAACTATATGGATCCCTGTATGGGACTGTACATTGCTCAGAAACACCTCTTTCCTGGCTGCCTGCCCTCTCTCTCTCTGTTACTCAACTTGCTCAACTGTTCGTGTGTGCATGAACTCTCTGTCTTGTCTCGTCTTTATACTTTTAGCTGAGATCAAAACCCTATTCTATTTTGAGTTTACTCTTAGTCTAAGTCGTGCATGCATGAGATACACTTTTTTTAGACTTAACAACTAAATATAAGACTTTCACTTTTTACTAAAGTGAATTACAAAATAGAATTACTTTTTGAAAATATCTCGAACTGCTTTTCGCATGTTCACACTAAACCTGTTTGGAAGTTCCTGTCCAAGCTATAATTAACAGTATTTAATGGGTGGTAATCCAGGTAAATTATTGATTAGGGATTTGACCTCAAAACTTTTTATTTGCAATGCAAAATATTTAATCACTCAAATTAATTTACCAACTAAAATAAGATAATTCCAGTAATTATAAATCAATAAGTAATATTACCAATTGACTTGTTTTTTGTCTATGTGTTCTTTCTGTTCATCTCGTCTCTGTTATCAAAATGCACATCTATTTGCTAAATGTTTCTGCCATAACCTGAAGCCTTTCCAGGTTTGTGGCTGTTGCTTGTGTTACACATGGGAGCACATAGCATTGTAGACCAGGAGACACTGACAGAGAGAACTGAAAATACCCCCACAAAGGACTATGAGAATTTCCCAAAAATATTATGTTTAACATGGGAACACATATTTCTAAACATTTTTAATTAAGCATGCTTTGCAAAACAGTCCTTAGTCAGCAATATTTGATTTTAACCTTGACATAAGTCTTTATTGCCAAACTTTTTTTTATGTTTATGTGCAAAAGGCCCCCAGGAGTGGTTTTTTCAATCGATCTTAGACCATCACAGAGCTTTGCTTTCCTCCAAAAAGAAAACTCGAGTATTCTGTTATGGATAAATTTGTTTGAGGTCTGCTTTTACAGACTGGTGCCTCCCATTATTTGAGATAAAGGATTTCCTTGCAAATAAGGCTGCTTATTAGGAACACTCTTAATATACCTTGCAAAATGCTTCAAGGTTTTGAAGGTGTTTCAGGCAACATAGATTTGATTAATTCTAATTGGCTTTATTCTTGATTGAATTCTTCGCACACTTCTTTGATAAATTGATTTATTGAAATATAGCTACTAGTTTGAACTTTGAAGTAGACTTATTGTCTGCATTTTTTCAAAATTTCTAAGACCAATTTATAGCCTACTTTGTGGGATCTTATGGCTGATATTAAAACTTGATTTGTAAGAAAATATTGTCCTAAAAAGCTTGAGATAAGATGATTGGGCATGCTCAATCCAGGAACCAATGCTAATGATGCTTGTAACTAAGTGTGAGCTCCGGGGACCTCAATCAGCTAGTCTACTTAACTGCTTATAAACAAATCTCTTCTCTCTACTCATGGTTATTTATGTTTGGTTCTTCTGCAGGCAATATGTTTCAAATGTTTATGGAAACACGTTTAATGATCGATTAAATGCAGTCCAAAATGATGCTGCAGCTGATCCTTTTGGCCCAGTTACACCTGCTACACACTGTTTGGTACCTCAAATAAAAAGGATTCATGAAGAAGATTTGGAACTTAATAAGAATCCAGGCCTTTCATCTGTTTCATATCCAAACAAAAGGAAAAAACTAATTGAGGCTTTAGGGGAAGATGGACTGGAGCAGGGAGGAGCTTGGGAAAAAGCAAGATCAAAGTTTGAATTTCTTGATCCTTTGGTCAAACGAGATGCTAACCTAAGGAAGCCAAGCGATCCTTTTTATGACAAGAGGACATTGCACATTCCCAAAGATGTGTTAGACAAAATGTCAGCATCTCAGAAACAGTACTGGAAAACAAAAAGTCAGTATATGGACACAATACTATTTTTTAAAGTGGTAAGTTTGAGGTTCTTCATGAGGTCTTGCAAAGTTGGAAGCTCCTTCAAAATGTGCATCATTTCTAATCATAAGTTCTGTTTGTTGTTCTTAGCATGGAAATATGATCAAGGTGTATATCATTTCCTTTAATATGTTTACTTGCCTTGAATCTTTTGAGTGTGAGTTATGCAAGAAATTGTGATATTTGCCATGACTATTGGGGGCTGATCATAATTATTGGCAGTTTCAACATATATCAGACATTTTAAACTTTTCCTGGTGGAACTTAATTCTGATTGATAAGTGAAAGCAAGGGAATCTAATTGAATGACATGAAAAATACCCAGAATAAAACAAAACAACTCGCAGCTAACAGATTGCAATTAATAAAGCTGTACAAGTAGTTGTTATTACTTCCATTGATCAATCTGAAGGTATACTTATATAAGCATCCCAATTCTACTTACTTTGTTTCCTCAATATGTTTCTGTACAGGGTAAGTTTTATGAACTCTATGAGCTGGATGCTGAGATTGGGCATAAAGAATTTGACTGGAAAATGATCATTAGTGGTGTTGGCAAATGTAGGCAGGTAACAGTGCAGTTCTTTCAAAAATATTGTTGCCAGTGTTTTTCGACTTAGAACTGTTCAATGGACATCAAAGATGTCCATTCCTTTGTATTTGTTCCAAATTGATCATTTAATACATGTGAACACATTAACTAAAAACTCTTTCCAACAAGAAGTATTTTTTCAGCTAAAAAAATTAACTGTTACTAAAATTTCAAAATTGAAGATGCCTTGGTTTGTTGTTTGACACTATTTTTTATTTACATCCTTTTATGTGCTAAGAAGCCATCTCTTCACGTTCCCTCACTCTATTGCCATGAATTTTGAGTTGTTTATAAACTCAACTTCTTTTTCACTTTATCCAAACTGCCATTTAGTTCTTTTATTAATTGCTGTTGTATTGAAATCATGTTTCCAGTAGGTCAAGCAGTTTGTAGGCTTAGTATATTTCTTATGAAAACTTAACTGTTGTCAACCTTTTAAAAGCAGTTGTCATTTGGAGTATACTTGGTTACTGCTGTTTAAGTTAAATCTATATTGTCCTTTGTGTTGAATTTAAAGCAGCTACAAGAGCCATTCTCCGGGAGGATGGCAAAGACCCTAGACGAGATCTAGGGCCCCCAGTGCACTCCTGGGGTTCTTGGTCTGGGACCAAATAGTCAGTACCATGGCAAAAGACCCTTGTAAGGCCCCCCAGTAGTTGACTGGGGTT
>ML810591.1:40781-118084 GCA_009831015.1 Picea engelmannii | reverse complement strand
CATTTAAGTAAAAGGAGAAACAATTTATTTTAGGTGATGTCAATTGCTCAAAACTAAGGATGCTAGACTACATTAGACACCCTTGGTTAGAAAATCATAAATATCCCATCGATGTGGGATGAACTATTGACTCTTGGGATGAAGAACACCAACGAAGATGCCCTAAATCCTCTTCAGAAATCCATGATGTGTCATGTAGGTTTTGTTCTTCCATTTAACCAAATACTCAGGATAATATTTGACTTGAGTTCTCCTACCAAACCTTTCTGCAAGGATCTCTTTGATTGGTTTGTGTAATAACCTCACATTGGATCACATTAATCATAAGCTTAGCCTTATATAATGCTCTCAACAAAGTAGGAAAAACTTGTAAATGTTTTGTTTAAATTTAGAATTGTAATCAAACCGAAGCCCATTTTTCTTTTATAGGTAATATATCTCGAGGGAAACCTCTTGAGAAATTATCCTCATTTCGAGGATGGTACCTAGGGTACACCCTATATTTCCAGGGTGCAAGGTCATGTTAACAAATTACGAATAGATCATATATAACTCATCAACAACCAGATCACTAAGAGAAAACTTGTCGCAGGATGCAATTTGAACCCAAGTGGGGAGGGTAACAAATTTTCCTCACAACCACTTGAGCTTCACCCAATTGACAATCAAACCCAAGTTCATTTCAAGTAGTTTCTAGAATTCAACTTGAAGAACACAAATAGGACCTTAAATAAACAAAAGTTATTAATCATGTAATTGTAGTTTCAATTCAAATAGGCAGAATAGGGTAGTTAATATTTCTTTGAGTTTCATTTACTATATCTATACATATCTCAATCATCTATAAAATTTTATGTTCCATTCATTCATCTAATTTCTAATAATTCATAACATGAATGATTATAAAAATTCAATTCAAAATATTAATTTTCCAGTAGTCGAAATTTAGGAAAAAGAACTCAAATTTAACTTACCTATTTCAGCAAATTCGAAGTCCAAGGTTGAACTTAGCTACAAGTGGTCTTCTATGGACAACAATGATTGGTAGAGGATAGAAAAATCCCCTCCCAACCAACCTCTCGACTAGAAAGGCTGAGGGCCCTTGAGCCTACCCTCACCAAAATTATACCAACTCCCTTCCTTCACACAATTTCTCGTCTTAATGTCACAATGAAACTCTACCTTGGCCTCTTTGCCTCTTTGAGTGAAGTAGTGACTATAAACACTATGAAAACAATATACAAATAAATAAATTGTCCCTCTTAGCCAAGTAGATATTATTTGACATACTCATAGAACTATTTCTCATTCAACAAACCAAACTCACAAGTCTCAATGAACTAGAATGAACACCCTCCACACAACCCCCTAAAAAAAACAAAGAAGAAGATCCCCTAATTAGCGCCTTCCATTTTCTATCTTTCCATTTTGTAATTTTCATTATTTATCATTTAATTTTCCCCATGCCAAGTTGCTTACATGCCCTAATCCCTCATGCATGATTCATTAAGTTTAATCCTTTTTTTTTTCTTATATTATCTTGTATTATTTCAACTTATTATATTTCCACATATATTGATGATGATGGTTAACATCCACTGAGACCAAATTTGGTCAATCGGACCTTAATCTAAGGAATTACTTGGTTTTCTTTAGAGTTTTATTTCTATGCTCGAAATATACATTATATTTACTTATATTATTTACATTTACTCATCTTATTTATATTTACTTAGTTTCCTTCTATATTTNACACACACACACACACACACACACACACACACACACACACACACACACACACACACACACACACACACACACACACACACACACACACACACACACACACACACACACACACACACACACACACACACTAGAGTGTTTATCAAATAATGTTTTCTTCTATATTTTAATGCATTATGTGTGTGCGTGTGTGTCCTAATTCATTACAAACTAGATTTATACTAGGGTGTTTATCAAATAATGTCAAACACTCAATTACCCAAACCATATAAAAATAAGTGAATTGTATTGATCTAGACTATATCTACTCAATTAATCCTAGTCTATGTGCTTTTTAAAATGTAGAATGTTTGTGGAATAATATAATCAAAGCACACAAGGTCAACAAATAATAAATCAAGAATAGCATCATTTTTAGTTGATCTCCATTAAATCTCTCATCATCTACAACCCAATTACCCCCCTCTTAGTGCTTCGCCGATCTATCTAATCTCTCATCATTCATAGCCCCTAGTTATTCCCCTCCCAGTGCTTGGATCATATCATTCACAACCCTAGTTATCCTCCTCCTAGTGTTTGAATGATCTATGAAATCTCTTCATTCATAGCCCCTAGTTATCCTCATCCCAGTGCTTGAATGATCTTGCTCACCATGACATGGGTCCCTCCGTTGAGACTAGTATTTATATGTCATGCCTCATGGAATGACGATATAAATCATCACATGGATGATTATAGTAGGCATCGAAAGTCACAACATTTCTCCACGGATATACTCGACTTTCGACATTTTGTAAGGCTTTGTAGCCCCGAACATCTGAAAGGCTCTCTGACCATAAGTAATACATATAGGTCTAGCTAGTATAAGTTTGGTGAGAGTATTATTTTATCCTTGACATATAATTATAAGTCACGATGAACATTTCCTCATGGTATGGGATCATAAAGTACTCATCGTCACTAAATCTCTAACCTAAATTGTATCAAATTACTCGTGCTTGTAGCACATCCTATAACCATAAACTTATGCCAATATTAGACTTTGCACAATCATTCCACAACTACACATTTCATCCCTTCAATATTAACTTTGCACATCTATTCAATAATTAACATTGCACACTCATTCAATGATACACCTTTTATCTTTTCAGTGTTACACAATTCTTCACATTCCATTTAATCAACATCCCACAATTCATTCGAAACAATCAATTTACTCATTAATAAACATTTAGGTAATATACAACTAATTTGAATTCTTAGATAACCAATTGCATACAAGGCATCATTTAATCACAACATTATCAAAACCATAAAAATGCATTTGAACATACAAAAGTAATTAGGCCTCATCATTAAAAAACATATAGATATAGATATTTGCATATCCAGACAAAACAATAATCATGAAGTCATATATCATTAGTGTCTCAGAAGTCATAAGATCTCAACATATCATCAAAGTAAGATACATATTTGAATGCATATGTACTAATCTAGGCAAAAATAATGGTCATTATAGTTTAACTAGCACTTGTTCCTTCCACTATTCTATTTTTCCTACCTGGTCATCCTTTGTCCCTTTGTGGAATTAATATAGGTATGAAATATTAAATATAGGATAAATATCAAAATTTTATGATAAATTCAACTTGTATGCATTATTAGAGATATTCCTCAGTATCTTACATGGACCAATTTTTTTGTACTCGAGTTCATTGTATGTCCCTCTGGGAAAATTTTCCTTTCTTAGATGTGCCAGTACCATATCCCCTTATTCGAAGAAATTTTGGTCTCCTTGGATCTACCTCTTCTTGTAGATGTGATTATTCTAATGTACCTTTTTTAAAACCCATTTGTGAATTTCCTTCATACTCTTTGAAAACTTTTAGCATCAATGCTCTTTTTATTTTATGTTTCTAGAAACTTGACCATATCAACAACACCCTTTGGAGACCTGCCATAAACTACTTGAAATGGAATTATGTGAATGAATCTATTTACTGAATTATTATAAGTGAATTTAGCTTGAGCTAAAGCCAAATCCTGTTGACTCAGTATGTCTCCAACTAAACTTCTCAACAAGTTACCAAGACTTAGGTTAAGCATATCTATTTGAATATTCATCTACAAATGATATTTCAAGCTAAATTGAAATGAGGAACTCATTTACTTCCAAAAGGTTCTCCAAAAAATGTCGGAGAATTCTTGTATCTCTATCCTAAGTGATACGTCTAGGAAACCCATGCAGCCTCACAAACTCTTTGAAAAATGACATTGCTACATGAGTAGCATCGATGGTCTTCTTGCATGGTATAGAGTGAAACATTTTATACCAACACCAAATCATTACCTCTATATGTCTTAGGAAGTCCGAAGACAAAATCCATGCTTGTCTTCCCATGGTTTCTTGGGCATCGATAAAGGAGTATATGAACCTATGTTTTGGCTCCTTCCCTTACCCAATTGACAAATTTTGAAACATTCAACAAAATTCTTGACTCATCTACCAATGCCAAGCCAAAAATAAATTTCATCTACCAATGATTTTCCCTTATCCAATCCAAAATTTCCACCTAAACCTCCACTATGTAGCTCTCGAATGTGATAACCTCTCAACAAAACCCATGGTATAGACAATTTTTTATTCTTAAATAAGAATTCCTTGGATATGAAAATCCAAGTATGGTGTTCTATCCATACTCCATGGTGCCTTACAAGACCTCCGTGCCTCTGCAAAAGCAACATCATCTATATACAGCCCCTTCATGTTGTCAAGACTAATGTCAACCTTAATACACATTATGTTCAATAACATCACTCTCCTACTTAACACATATGAAACCTTATTCCATTTTCTAGTTTCATGCTTCAAAAGTGAGATTTGTGAAAAATCTACCCATTTTAAAATCTCTTTGGTTATGATCTGCAATTCATATGTGAAAACACAAAGAAAACTAAAATGTGCAATGAAGAACATAAATTAGATATCCCAGAGTAGAGAAAATAAAATATACACGAAAATGGAGAAGAAGAAATAAAACAAAAAATAACCATCACATTTTCTTGAGTGAGAGAGGAGCGCCTTTTATAAGCAAGGTGATTTTTTTCTTATCATTATTACCTGATTACAATAGAAGTTATAAAAGCTAACTAAATGCTTACAACAATAATTGCTAAAAGCGCACTAAATGCTTGCATCAGAAAGTGTTGAAGCGAACTACTGTCTACAATAGAAATATATGAAACTAATTACAACACTAACTACAATACTAATTAAGGAGCATCCCCTCATCCTGAGTGGCCAAGGAAGTGGGGCGCACTTCCTGGTGACCCAATTCCTCCCCATTTAGATCCAGAAGCGTCCCTACTTCCACCATCAAATGAGTGAAATTTAACTGCAAATGATGTTAGCATTTGAATTGGTACTTGTCCAACAAGAGCCATACATGATCTCCTAATTGAAAGAAAAATGGTGTGCACTTATTATCATGCCTCTATTTCACACGGTCTTGGGATGGTCGTAAGACGACTGCTTCCTGAGTATATCGCTGAGTCAACATATGGATAAATCGCTGAGCTAACTGATGTTCCTGTTAGTGATGTGCCGAGCCAAAAGGAGAAAGGGTATTTGAAGGGAATTCCATCGAATGACCTCCCTGTTTAAGTACCGCCCCACTGGTGAACTGAAATGCATCCTTCTTCATCTCAAAGGGTTGATTCCTTATCCAAAAAACCAAGAACCTATGTAGAGTATAATGCGGGCAAAAGTTGAGCGAAGTGGTGCCCAACATTTTGTAAAAACATATTAAGGTCATGGGAATTAGAGTGCACTATCCATTGTGCCAAAAACTGTACGTGAGATGGATTTGATTGACCCCTTGTTGTCTAGTGTGAGTTCCAAATTCGGAACAAATGTGTGTCCAACATAGTATTTCTTTACCTAAAGTGTATGTGCCCACAATAGCTTGGGGATGTTGCGAATGTGCTGAAGATGTTCTGCCCAAGAATTATTGAAGAACAAGATATCATCAAGATAAATGATCATGCATTTACCCAAATGAATGGATGCATTCATGTGAACTTGAAGGTAGCCAATTGTCAAATCTATCTGTGTGAAGGAATAATCCCCTTGTAAGTGGTCCAACAATTCCTCAATCCAGTGTAGGAGGTAGCAAGTTTTAACTTTGGATTTATTAAGGGCACAATAGTGGGTCACTAGGTGCCATTCCAAATCATCCTTGTTTGGTATAACAAAGGCAAGGGACGCACATGGAGACAATGAATGTGGAACATGTCCTAAGTTCAAAAGTTTACCAATTGGATATTCCATCTCAACGACATCTCAGGGAGTGATGTGATAGGATATGGTGTTTGGAAAAGAATCACCAAGAATCAGATCAAGTGTGAGCTCAATAGAGAGAGATGGAGGTAGTTCCATGGGTTGTGTGAATACATCTGCAAATTCTTGGAGTGGGGGATCAACGCAAGAGGTACATGGTTATTCCGGTTGTCTGGTTTAATGGGTCAAACTAAGCACAAAGAGACACATTGGTTCAGATTGGCTTGATTAATGACCACATGGTCAGTAATAGGCTGGGTGGATTTAAGAGAAGAAGAAGTAAGCACATAGGTCTGCCCCTCATGTTTCAAGTGGTATTGATGAGATTTAGCATGATAGATAGTGTGTTAGGCCTATTGGTAGGGAAGGCTAAGTAACAAATTGACACAATCAAGAGGAGAGACATCACACACCATAGTATCTCAGAAAGTGCCAATCGTAAAGGTAACCACACAACATAGAGAAATAGTGAGACAAGGGAATTCCTTTTGTACCCAACTGAGTTGGTATGGGGCCGGGTGTGGATTGGTGGGGAGGTTTAGGCGTGTGACCAAGTTCTGGGAAAAAAGGTTCTTTTGGCTTCCGTTGACCAAGATGAGAGTATCCAACTCATGTGTAATCTAACAATTATGTGTAAACAGAGGTATATTAGATATGTCTATTTCATTAGTGGTCATCAGGATCAGAGAACGGTCTACTTCGGTAGGATTTTTGAGAAAGACTACTTTAAGATGGGAAGGTGAATTTGGCTGAGCAACCTCTGCAAATAGAGTCTGGTTGGTGTGAATGTTCTTAAGTGCCTGACATTCTACAAATGCATGTGAGTTGGTCTTATGAAAGGTACACTAGGGTGAATTTTTGGGTGTGGATGGGGAAGCAAGGGAAACTAGGGAATGCTCAGTATGCAAAGGACTAGTAGTAGAAGGACCATATCGGATTGGGGAAGAGTGGATTTGGGGAACCACTTTACACTCCGTATCCAAGGCCTTAAGAAAGGCCTTGTCCAAGGAAGGAGACTCAAACAAATCGAATTCACGATGAAAAATTGTTAATCAACCAAAATTAAATTTGACAATCAATACCTATTTTGGATATGAAATGTGTAGTTGGATGCACAACTTGCAGAAGACAACTATGTAGATATGTATTGACTGATGGGTGAGTTGTTGGAGCTACAATCATTTGACAATGAGGTTTTGTCAATATCCTAGGGGATAGAAGAAGGCTCTGAGTGCTTAGAAAAATCCCTCCCATGTCATAATGTGTGGTGTCTGTGTCTTGACTGGATCGCATATGTCCATGAACTAGGAATAATTCTCTAGCTGAGTGTCCCACAATGTCTTCACAATTCCCTCAAGTTGTAGATCGAGGATCTGAAGCTTCATGTCTTTTGTCATCTCAGGACTTGTATGAAATTATGTGGAAAGACTGTGAAGCCAAGAGTCGACATTCTCACCATTCATTTGGCCCAACAAATTCTCTAATTGGAAGCACGTATCAAGATGCATGGGTGTTGGAGCTCTACGCTGTTGCAAATGGAGTAGCTCTCAGAGAGCCATCGTTAAATCCTAAATTGGAGTCGTGGAAGTGTATGAAGAATCCTTTATAGATGGAAATCTTCGCGGCGAGATAATTTCAATTAGCATAGATTCCAATCTGTCACTGGATGTTATGCTAGGAATCAATGAACTTCTGAGGGCCCTGAGAAGGCACCCGATACCCTGAAGAGGTGTGTGGAGAATGGTGAAAATAAACGTGTTGGAAGCCCTGAGGAGGGAAAAATGAAATTCTTGAGAAGGGCATCTGACTTTGAGAATTTTTTTTTTGTTGGATGGCCTCTCTTCTTAATTCCATTGATGAGAAAAAGTTGACTTGGATCCATGCTTTGATACCAATTGATATACAATTCATATATGAAAACACACATAAAACTAAAATGCGCAATGAAGAAAAAAAATTAGATAGCGCAGAGCAAAGAAAATGGAATATACACAAAAATGGAGAAGAAGAATTAGAACAGAAAATAACCATCACATTTTCTTGAGTAAGAGAGGAGTGCCTTTTATAAACAAGGTTAATTTTTCCTTTTCATTATTATATTATTACAATCTAAGTTGCAACAACTAACTAAATGATTACAACAATAATTGCTAAAAGCACTATAAATGATTGCAACAGAAAGTGCTGAAGCGATCTACTGTCTACAATAGAAACATTTGAAACTAACTACAACACTAACTACAATACTAATTAAGGAGAACCCTCTCATTTTGAGTGGCCAAGGAAGTGGCACACACTTCTTGGTGGCCTAGGTTCATATTACCTTGATTTTTTATGTACTAAAGCATGTTATGATCGATAAACAATACAAATTATCTCGACAACAAATATTGCCTCCATTTCTTGAAATCTTGAACAATTGCATATAACTCTCAGTCATAAACTGAGTCCTCTTTCTTAGCCCGATTCAACTTCTTGCTAAATAATGCTATAATCTTGCCTTCTTGGCTCAACCTTGCTTGCATCACAATCTACTTGAAATACCTTGTCAAAATTAAGAGTTTCAATACCAACTATTTAGTTACCTTCCTCTTCAGGGTCTCAAAAGATTTTGTCACTACTATTATCCATTGAAAATACCCTTCTTCATGCATTCAGTTAGTGGTGCACAAATTGTAGTATCTCAGCTTTAACCCTTTGGACGTTTTGGTCCTAATTGTTAAAAATTATATCTAATGATAGAGACAAGTTATATAATTGATCCAGTGTGTAAATGATATAAATATGCTAGTACGAATGAACTGCTTGCATCACAATCTACTTGAAACACCTTGTTGAAATTTAAGAGTGTAAATACCAACTATTTAGTCATCTTCCTCTTCAAGGTCTCAAAATATTTTGTCACTACTACTATCCATTGAAAATCCCCTTCTTCATTCATTGAGTTAGTGGTGCACAAATTGTAGTATCTCAGCTTTAACCCTTTGGATGTTTTGGACCTGTTATCCCCATTTTGTTGATAACTAAGGAGATGGTGTCCCGAGGCCCTCAAGTTGCATATATGGAGTGACGAGAGACTACATGATCAACAATACCCTTTGCATAGATGGAAAACCCACTCACCACCACAGATGGTTACATGTTTATAGATGGTATCCACCACACCAACTGGCTTATGGAAGGAAGTGGGCCTTGCTCCATGAGGTACAAGACGTAGTTGGTGGACAATTTTGGGAGAACAAGCATAGCTTGGGCTTCCATTGGGCTACAAGCCCATAGGTTGGATGCCAAGGGCCCGCATGCCACATGCGAGAGATCAGACTTGGATGACCTTGATGATGACTTGGATGACCTATCCCACCTCTTACTTGCCAAACGATTTGCCCAAGAGGGGAAAAACATTCCACTTTTGAGCTTGACATCATGATCTTGGGGTCTAGGGCATGGTGGTGAGGTGACCCTCTTTGACACATGGAAGTTTTGGGGAGAATAAGGTCTTCACCATGATTTGAGTGCCTAGATGCTTGACACATGGCCTTTGGAGGCCCATCCCTGTTTCTCCAACACCAAGGATTTCCTCAAAGTGGAAAAACGTCCCCTAAAGGGGTGATGTCCTCCTAAATTAGGGTTTAATTTGTGCAAAAAGTGAAATTTTAAGTGAATTGTTTAATATTACTTTGTTAAGGGGGCAAGATTAGGGTTGCTGATCCCTAATCTTGTGTTTTACTCTTTAATTTGTGGACAAATGATGTTAGCTACTTTTAGTATAAATATAGATCATAAGATCTCATTTTAAATCATAACTCTCCCTCTTGTGACACACTTGGTCTGAAATTTTCGTCCCTCTTGGATATTTTCATCTCTTGTGCACTTGTTTATGGATATCTATTGGTGAATGGTTGATGGAAGTCTAGCGCTAGCCTTGGATGATTCTTTTCTATCTCTTATGGTGGATTGTCGTAGCATTTCTCTTCATCTTGGTATGGCTTTTAATCTCTTGCTATCATTTTATTCAAGTCAAGTATTGTTGTGCTAGGAGCTAGGTGGGAAGTATAAGGTCATACACCCCCACCATAGTCTTCACCATTTTATTTTCTTCATCTCGTTGATTTTGTAAGGGTTTTCTAAGAGAAGTATAAGGGCATACACCCTCTTAGTCTAAACCCTAGCCTAGAGAAACTTTTCTTGGGAAGTAAAAGGGATTACACCCCCAAGGAGGTAGCTTCTCTAAGCTCCTTTTGACTCCATTAACCCAATAGTAAAGGCACTAGTCATATTTTTCTTGCATTGGAGATATAAAATCATTGCCTTGGGAAATGTAATTTTTGACCTTTTGAAAGTTCTCTTGCTTGAAGTTGATTTGCCTCATTGAGAGGAGCCTTCCCCTACTAGGGCGTCCCCTCTCTCCCAATACTCTAATTTATGTTATAAACTTTAACCTACAGCCATTAGGGATGCATAACCCTAGCTATTAACACTCTCATAACTCGTAAACTAACCCTAGACTAGCTCTCTAACTTTGCTCATTTACTCTATTAACTAGGACGCATCTTTTGGGCTAGTTCTTGGAAAATTTTCATGGTTGATTTTGCTGTTTCATGCCATAGAATTCTACAGCCATAAGGATGCAATTTTCTGAAGAAAACACATGTTTACAATAGCCATCTTATCTAGCTTCTTAAGTGCCATTTTTCAGCCTATATTCTTTTGCTAAGTTTGATGTTGATTTACGTAACTAGTCTAGATATGTATATGATGATTTTAGGTGTTTTATTTGCTGATATAAGCTGATATCTACTGCTGCATATTAGGGGCATAAAGCTTAACTTTCTGATCCAACTAGCATCTATCATTGCAAAGTGTATTTTCATGTGTCTCAGGCAGGTACAATCATCCGAAGAAGTATGATACACATGGGGCAACGATTACTTGACTTGCAAGGCATCTCTCCCTACCTTTTATTCCACTTAGACTTGACCTCTAGGGGCTTCAATTACACTTCCCTCCATCTCCATCTCAATCCCCCTAGGGTCACCAAGATCGCCTCCCTAGAGTGACCTAGTCTCCCTTGAAGTGTGGGACCTACATCGAGGTGACATTGAGTTTAGGATTCCCAAGTTGTAGCATTTTCCTTGTGGTTGGCTCGGGATTTGACCAAACTACAAATTGCACTATAAATTTTTGGCGCCATTGCCGTGGAATATTTTGAATCTTCTTCGTACCCTAATGACACTTTGGTAAGCTATCCCAAATCCTTTCCCTTAGCTTACCTATTGAATCCACCCGAGGAATGTTCCCTTTCCACCTTTCTTGATGAGTTCATTTTTAAACTCATTTGGTGACTCCACCTTCCCAGAACCTTTCTTTCCCAAAACCTTTCCCCCCTGGGAGGTTCAATCCTTCTAAGGTTTACCAAAGAACGCCTCCTCTCAAGTCTCCCGTTGCTAAAACCCTTTTCCATAAATCCCTTCCCCTTGATCCAATGGCTTTCCCTTGGGAAAGAGACCTCTACAAACCCCTTAATATGTAAGGTTACCCTAACCAGATGACGACAGATGTAAACAAGTGGTTTCCAATGTTCCCAGGAAACAATGTGAAAACTGCCAAAGACCACATTTATTTCATGGGCTGGGATATGGACAATCCAGGTATTGATCACGAAGATGTGGTCATGAGATTATTTGCTTCATCATTGAATGAATAAGCTCTTGATTGGTTCATATGACTCCCTGATAATCATATCACGACCTATGATGATTTTTATGCCTTATTTAAAAGAAGATGGTTGAGAAAATCATATGGTGGGACACTTGGAACTCAATTCAATCAAGTAAAGAAAAATGAGAATGAAATGGTAAAGGAATTCATTTCGATGTTTGACAGGTTGTACAATAAAATTCCAACAGATTACTGTCCTACAACATCATTAGTTCATCTCCTTTACATGAATGCCTTTGAAGGGCAGTTCCGATACATTATTAAATATTAAAATCCCACATCATTGGCAGAGGATAAAGAATTAAGTATCGACATTGAAGATAATCTACTTGATTAAAAAATAGAACCTTTTCAGTACCCTCACAGCAAGACAAAATCAAGGATGAAGGTTTCCAACAACAGTGCTCTTGATCTGATTGCTCTCTTGACTCAGAAGATAGACCCGATGAATACTCAGTTTGTTTAGGTGAAGGATCAACTTATGAACTGTATGACTACAGTGGAAATAAATCAATCTGCTCCTAGACCTCAACTTTCCAAACAGTAGAGAGATGCCACCAGTTGGAAACCAAGACCTCAATAAGAGGCAAAGGCCCCAGATTTGAAACCTTTTGGAATAGTTGATATAGAAGCATGGTGTTTCCCATGCCAAGAAACCCACAGGGAAGATGAATGCCCTTGACAAGATGAAGATTATCCCGACGATATAAAATTCATGATTTGCAACCTCAACGCTGAACAAGTTAATGAAGAACAGATCAATGAAGCCAAAATAATAGGAGAAAGAGAGGGGAGAATCCGAGCCTTAAATAAAATAACATATGATCAGAAGAAGGAATTAAGGAGGAGGGAAATTCTAACCTACATAAGAAAAAATTCTTCAGCCTCTCAATTACAACCTGATACTCTTCTTCCAACAACAAAAAAGGTGGCTCCACCACCTCCACCACTAGTATGTGAGTTGCTTCCTAAACCAAATCCTATAGATGACATTTAGTTGAATATATATGTTGTAAACATGTTTGGAAAACTGAATATGATGGTCCCAGTGACATAGATGTGTAAGATCCCTTCTGTAAATAGGGAAGTTTTGAGGATATTATAGGTGCCAACTGAGAAAGAGGATCCTCCTATCATCTTAAACACTATGTATCTTGATCAACCAAAAGACAGGAAACCTCCCTTATATTTCTCATTAGGCATGAATGGCCTCTGCTTGAACAAATGCATGCTTGATTCATGGGCCTCAACAAATGTCATATCATTGAAGGTGATGAAACAACTTGGTTTGAAGAAAACCTAACCTTATGGAAATGTTTGTGGTATTGATTCAATAAGTGTTAAGGTCTTGGGAGTATGTGAAGACGTTGAGGTACTTCTGATAGATTTTCCACATATCAATGCCCTCAAGGACATATTGGTGATCGATGTCCCATATGCCTGGGGGATGCTCTTGTCGAGGACCTGGTCCTCATCCCTTTGAGGTTTCCTTAGTAGGAACCTTACACATGCATATATTCGCATGGGAGATGGCACATATGCGATCTTACATAATAGAGAAAAGAAAGATACACATGTGATGAATTTGAGAGGCCCCAACTATGTCAATGAACACTACCATGATATGCCTCCACATATTATTGAGTATGATCCATTAGAGTTACCCTTCATGCAGGAAGATGCAGTAGATATGTTTCTCCCATGGACAAATAAAAAGAAGACTGCATAGTACCATAAGAAGGATCCATAATCTATTCATATTATACAAAAGGAAGATGTGAAAAATGAATAATTCATTGAAGATACAGTCCACACAGAGCCTCCATACGATGAGAATGCACCTTGCATCGATTTCAATGAAGGAATTATTGTGCTCATGTGGGAAAAAATAAAGGGCAAGCACATATACGAACACGAAGACAACAATTCCTGGATTGGCCCTTACATAATCAGGAAGAAGTTTGACATAGAAAGGTACTATTTGACAACATTCGACGGGAGAAAGATGCCACTACCAATTGATGGGTCTCTTCTCCAACCTCACATCTAGGTCACATGACTTCTTCAGGGCCCGTGCCCTAGGTAAGTAGGTAAGTCATTTTGATTCCCTGCATTTTGCATCTTGATTTCTCATACTAGTTTAGATGCATTTCATTTTTATTCTACTCTACTTGCATATTGATTTCATGCTTAGCTTAGAATTTATTAAAACAATGTCAAAATTTTCTTTTTCTAGCTCAGTTGGTTTTGATTATGATCATATGATAATAAGGATGAGTAGGCCATCATGCACTTGACAATTGGATGTTTCCTTGCATGCACAGGTCTACCAGGAGATGTTGCGGTTCTAATGCACCCTACGATGAGCACATGTCCCCAAGTAGGAGCCAGATGTTATCCCCATTTTGTGGATAACTAAGGAGATGATGTCTCGAGGCCCTCAGGTTGAAGATATGGAGTTCTCCGAGACTAAATGATCAACAATACCCTTTGCACAGATTGAAAACCCACTCACCACCACAGATGGTCACAGGTTTACAGATGGCATCCACCACACTAGTTGGCTTCTAGAAGGTAGTGGGCAGGCTTGCTCCATGAGGTATAAGACCTAGTTGGTGGACAGTTTTAGGAGAACAAGCCTAGCTTTGGCTTCCATGGGGATACAAGCCCACAGGTTGGATGCCAGAGGCTCGCATTCCAGATGTGAGAGATTAGACTTGGACGACCTTGATGATGACTTGGACGACCTAGCTCACCCCTTAGTTGCCAAATGATTTTCCCAGGAGGTAAAAAACATTCCACTTTTGAGCTTGACGTCATGATCTTGGGGGCTAGGTCATGGTGATGAGGTGCCACTCTTTGAAACATAGAAATTTTGGGGAGAAGAAGGTCTTCACCATGATATGAGTGCCTAGATGCTTGACACATGGCCTTGGAGTCACATCCATGTTTCTCCAACACCAATGATTTCCTCAAAGTCGCAAAACGTCCCCTAAAGGGGTGACGTCCTCCTAAATTAGGGTTTAATTTGTGCAAAAAGTGAAATTTTAAGTGAATTGTTTAATATTACTTTGTTAAGGGGGAGAGATTAGGGTTGTTGACCCCTAATATTTTGTTTTACTCCTTAATTTGTGGACAAACTATGTTAGCTACTTTTAGTATAAATAGAGATCATAAGATCTCATTTTAAATAACAACTCTCCCTCTTGTGAGAGACTTGGTTCAAAATTTTCAGCCCTCTTGGATCTTTTCATCTCTTGTGCACTTGTTTATGGATATCTATTGGTGAATGGTTGTTGGAAGTATAGTGCTATCCTTTGATGATGCTTTTCTAGCTCTTATGGTGGATTGTCTTAGAATTTCTATTGATCTTGGTATGGTTTTTACTCTCTTTCTATTATTTTCTTCAACTCAAGTATTTTTATGCTAGGAGCTAGGTGGGAAGTATAAGGGGATACACCCCCACCATAGTCTTCACCATTTTATTTGCTTCATATCATTGATTTTGTAAGGTTTGCTAAAAGAAGTATAAAGGCATATAGCCTCTTAGTCTAAACCCTGACCTAGAGAAACTTTCCTTTGTAAGTAAAAGGGATTACACCCCCAAGGAGGTAGCTTCTCTAAGATGATTTTGACTCCATTAACCCAATAGTAAAGGCACTAGTCATACTTTTCTTGCATCGGATATATAAAATCAGTGCCTTGGGAAACATAATTTTTGACCTTTTGAAAGTTCTCTTGCTTGAAGTTGCTTTGCCTCATTGAGAGGAGCCTTCCCCTACTAGGGCATCCCCTCTCTCCCAATACTCTAATTTCTGTTATAAACTTTAAACTACAACCATTAGGGATTCATAACCCTAGCTATTAACACTCTCATAACTCGTAAACTAACCCTAGACTAGCTCTCTAACTTTGCTCATTTACTCTACTAACTAGGGCACATCTTTTGGGATAGTTCTTGGAAAATTTTCATGGTTGATTTTGCTGTTGCATGCCACTGAATGAGACAGACATAAGGCTGCAATTTTCTGCAGAAAATACATGTTTACAACAGCCATTTTATCTAGTTTCTTAAGTGCCATTTTTCAGCCTATATTCATTTTCTAAGTTTGATGTTGATTTACCTAACTAGTATAGATATTTATGTGCTGATATTAGGTGTTTTATTTGCTGATATAAACTGATATATACTGCTGCAGATTAGGGACAACAAGATTAACTTGCTGATCCAACTAACATCTGTCATTGTAAAGTGTCTTTTCTTGTGTCTCGGGAAGGTACAATCATCCATATAAGTTCTATACATGTGGGGAAACAATTACTTGACTTTCAAGGCATCTCTCCCTACCTTTTATTCCACTTAGAATTGGCCTCTAGGGGCTTCAATTCCACTTCTCTCCATCTCCATATAAATCCCCCTAGGGTCACTGAGATCACCTCCCTAGAGTGACCTAGTCACCCTTGAAGTGCGGGACCTACGTCGAGGTGACATTGGGTGTAGGATTCCCAAGTTGTAGCACTTGCCTTGTGGTGGGGTTGAGATTTTTCCAACCTAAAACTTGCGCTATAACATGACCTAATTATTAAAAAGTATATCTAATGAGAGAGACAAGTTATATAATTGACCCAATGTGTAAATGATATAAATATGCTAGTATGAATGAACTGCTTGCATCAAAATCTACTTGAAACACCTTGTTGAAATTTAAGAGTGTCAATACCAACTATTTAGTTACCTTCCTCTTCAAGGTCTCAAAATATTTTTTCACTACTACTATCCATTGAAAATCCCCTTCTTCATGCATTCAGTTAGTGGTGCACAAATTGTAGTATCTCAGCTTTAACCCTTTGGATGTTTTGGACCTATTTGTTAAAAAGTAGATCTAATGATAGAGATAAGTTATATAATTGACCCAATGTTTAAATGATATAAATATGATAGTATGAATTCCTAGCTTGGATCTCAAGGTCAAGGATTGAATAGTGAATGTTTAAGTGCATATTTTCAATTAATATTCTTTTGATATACCATGAGGTAGACTTTCATGGTATTCTCAATATATGAAAAAATATTATTTTGAAAGTTAATATAAAAGGTCTATGGTCGATCAAGGAAGAGCATGAGAGGGGCTATGATTTCACTAAAGGGGAAGAGGAAAGGGTGCCCAAGGGATTGATAAATAATCATAATCTTCTTAAGTTTCCTAACTCTCCCAAACTTTATTGTTTCACCACGTGCCTTATTAAAATCCCAACCATTTATCAATGAATGCATCTAGTGGTTGGTGGGGAAATATTGAACTTCATAGTTATGAGAGCATGGGGGTTGAGTACAAGTGTAGGAGAGTGTAAGAGACTCCATATCCATAGGTATTCAATTTTCACATACATTCAAACCATCTATTTTTTAATGCATTCGTGTTGACTATTACCATTGGCCATTCATTTCATTCGTCCATTTTAGTGTAACCAATTCATGGGAGGCTATGCATTCTAAAGTAAGATATTATATCCATTCCATGGATTGGGGGATCCTATTCACATGGGTGTTCCCATGCTATGCTAGGGTTGTAATCTGAGCATGTAGGTGATCAAGACTATGCTAAGGAAGAGAAGGTTGTGAGCCTAAGAAATAAATGAGAGATGGAAGGATACATGGGAGCATAGAGGTTAGGTTTGATAGGAGTCCATACCCATTTTTCATATATATTGTTTCTCATTGAGTGTACAAGAGACAATATGTGACTCTATTGGTTTTGATCCAGAAGGAAAAAAATGGGTTAGAATCCCCTTGCACAGATTAGAGAATTGGAGGGAACAAGATTCCTGAACGACTACTACCAAGTAGAGAAGGGAAATATCTTCCATGTATTGTGTGGGGTAGTTAAGGGAGTGCTAAGGCTGGGCTGGTTAGAGTATATCAAGAAGAGTTTGGGGGAAATATTTTGGATGACCCTAAGAGAAATTGGGTTGGGTGAGTGACTTGAGCCTCCTAGACTAGTGTGACACACTCGATGTAATATCCCTAGGCCGAACCCAATTGTAATGTAAATGAAAATGTACTTAAGTTGGTGAGCTGTTTTGATATCTTTTGTATGCACATTTTGGGGCATAGTGAGCACATGTACTGCGCAGTAAAATGATGAAGTGTGCACATTTCAGGATACCACATGCAACAACTTAAGTGCACGCGATATTGAGGTCATGGAGCCTTTGTGTATATGTTGTGTTTTATAGGTTGGTGAGCCAAGTTATTATAAGTTAGGATGATTATGTTTTGATTAGGCCAAAGAGCCTAGATGTTAAAGGCTAGTGCGCCTGTTTTTGTACATGTCTCATAATTAATATAACATACATCATTGCGCGCAGACCGATCATGATAAAAGAGACGGGGGACTAAACTCCACTAGTTAGGGAAAGGGAGGGGCCTAAAAGTTAAGGAAAAGGGCTAAGATAGGGAGCTTAAGCCAAAAAAGAATATTATATTAATATTTCTTAAATCATAAAGTATGGATAATTATTTTATCCTAAGTTCTAAAGTTGGGGCCAAGTGGGACAAAGTAGCTCCCATGACAAGTGTCAAGTTGGGGACACACATGCATATTGTTGGGACTTAGTTCATTTCCGGACACTCTTCTATCATGGAACCATCATTCAACCATGACTCCATGACCATTTTTCACTCACACAGTCAGTTATCTTTCAAACATTCATTTCACTGTACCGGGGAACCACATCCATAACCATATTTGTTTGTGTAGCTGTTAGCTTGGGAGATGGAATGAAGAAGAGGGTTGTCAGGCTCGTGGGATACTAAAGAGGTGGGTTGTCAGGCCCGTGAGAAATTTCTCTCTGGATGAGAGAATTGTTGGGGAATTGATTTCCTAAAGGTGCTAAACTACAACTGCAGGGCTCTGAGACTTCCTGTCCGTCCTGTTGCTGAAGCCATGTAAGGGAAGTGGGGCAGCTGAGGGACTGTTGAGAAGAGAAGGGGCACACTTCCTGGGGTGGAACAGGCATGTGGGGAATGAGGGACTGTAGGCTGTCAGTTGATTGAGCATCTGAGACATAGTCTTTCCTGTTTTCTATGAGCCTTTAGCTTGGTTAGGAATCCCTTTACTCGGGTGGAGTTTAGTCCCAACTTGGGGGTGACTCACTGTTGAGAGTGATGAGCAATGTGGTCTAAGGCTGAGAGGTTCATGGATGGTCTGCATGCAGTTGGTGATATTCTTACAAAGATAAGTGTCAATTATGTGATAAATTTACATGTTGCATTGTTACTTAAGTGCTTATTTTTATGGGTTTCTCCTATGCATGATTATAACTGTCTGTATGTTTATGGGTATTTCCCGTATATGCTGCATGTCTGTGTTTACTATTATTTCAGTATGAATTCGTGCATTTACGTAAAGTATTTATCTGTTACATTTTATGTATATGTTTCCGCAAGAGCTCTGTGCGTATATAATTTAATTGCATGCAGTTCGAAAAATTTATGTGACATAGCTCAGTATGAGGCTGGGTTTGTTACAATATGTTCCGCAGTGAGAGAACATAAGTGTTCTATGGCGTAGCGTGGCCCGACATGGCTGGCCGAGGATGTTACAAATTGGTATCAGAGATACATTTTTCAACACTGAGCCTGGATGGGCCGAACAAGTTGAGTTGAAGTGAAATTTCAAAGAGGATTTATTTCGAAGTGGCCAAATTTTGAGTTGCAGAGCGTTCAACTACAATATGGTACAAAAATTGAGAAATTCAGCCATGTGGTGAGATATTCCTGATTTAATATCTATTCTAGCGAATTCAAGCCTGGAATTGGTTGAATTTGAAGTTACAGTGAAACCATGACAGTTGGAGCGAGATTATTAAATAAAACTCTCAATTCGTGAATTGATTTTGGGGAAATTCATTCCAGAAATGTCAACCCACAACGATTTGTTGTTGCAGAGGTTGAATTGGTGTTATTGGGGTGAAATTGAACGAATTTAGTGGTTGCATAATGTCTATGGTAAATTGGGGAAAAAGTTAGGAAAAAGAAAAAAGAAAAAAGCCCCAATTTCTACAGCGGAATTCACGAGGAATTGATGCGCATAAAAATGAATGTGGACAGGTGGGTGCACTAAAAATGCATGATGTGCAGTAAAATCTAGTGATAGGTAAAATTTGGCACTGCGCAACAGGATATTGACATGCAGGTGTGCGTGCTAAATTTTTGCACCGCGCGGAAAAATGTTGGTGTGCGGTGCATGCACTAAATTTGGCATTGCATAGTGTGCATACGCATAAGAAGTGTGCATGGTGTGCACACACATAATAATGATGCATGTGGTGTGCACAATATTGGTAGAGCGCAGAGGAGTTTGGTTGGTGCGCACACAATGTGGATAAATGTTGTCGCGCGACAGTTTAGTTAGTGGTGCGCGCATATTTTTAGTGCGTGGTGGAGATGTACTAAACTCTGGCATAATGCAGTGCGTCGAGCGAAATGCACGTGGAATATCAATGCATCGTACAAAAGCTGTGCGCGGTGGATATTGGCGCGCAACATAAAAGTAGTGCGCGCAAGTTAATGTCGCGATAGAGAAGAGATACACAGTGGTTTTAAAGTGCACGAAGCACGATTTACCTTGTGTTTTTGTTGTGCATGGTAAATATGGGTTTACAGGTTGAAATTTGTGCGCGCGAAGTCGTTTGGAAGGCGAATAACAACATAAAACTAGCGATTTTCTACGACATTTTATATAATTTGAACGTCATACTTTTGCAGCGCATTTTTGAGGGCCTTAAGAGAGTTTTTAGCAAATAAAAAACCACGAGACATAGGTGTACCAATAGATATTTCTAATGGTGTAAATTGTTTGTCAAACAAAGATTTTATGAGAAAGTTACAACTTAAACAATGGAGGGTAAATTTTAAGACCCAATTAACTTCCAAAAGCCATAACTTTCTACTTCGGAATCCGATTGAGGCAAAGGAGCAGTCAATGGAAAACTATTGAACCATAGAAGACATTCCAAGAGTTGAATTAAATTTATGGGCATTTTAAACATGTTTAATATGGAAAATAAGTTACCTGCAACATTCCAGACCAAAAACACAAATTGGCCTAGAACTTCAGCAAGTTGTAACTAGCAGCCCAGAACCTAGTATGAGGTGAAACTTGGAAAAAATATCCATAATATGTTTATGCAGAAACCCAATTGAGATTATACGAAAATTTCAATGAAGTAGGTGCAAAAATGCATAATTATAGCGCATAGTTGCGCCAAGTGGAAGTATGAACATAAAAGTTAATGGGAAAATTTCAAATGACCGTAACTTTCTGCTCTAGACTAAAAAATGAGCATGTGAGCAGGTGTTGGAAAGGTATTGGAAAACAAAATACAATTATTCACCCAAGAAATTTATCAAGACATTCAAATTTTCAGGAAATAATAAGAAAGGATTCTAATATATTATTGAACCAAAATGGTTCATATTTTCCATAAAATTATTGAAATAGTTAGCCTGACAAAGTTTTGTTGGCTACACATTTTGCAGAGTTCAAAAAAACTAGATCAGATCAAGATCAATGCAGAGTCCATAGGAATGGAAGAGGCACAGAGGAATTACAATCAACAAGATGAGAGCAGAGGAATGGATGTCCATTTGGGCATTGAAGGAACAAACTCCAATGGACATGGAGAAGGAAGGGATGAAAACATGAATATGGAAGAGACCATTAAAAATTTGCAGAAGGATGTCCAAAGACATAAATATGATAATGAAAGGATTATGAGAGCCAAGGAGCAGCAAGATGACTTCAACATGAATTTATTGGAGAGCTTGGACATAATAGAAAATAAATTGGAAAATGAGAGTGTCTTAAGCAAATCGGGAAGTCACAAGTCTCCTGATGGGAAAAGAAGAACAAGAAGTGTTAGCAAACATCACCATCACTCCCCGAGGCATTCCAATAAGAGATCACATAGCAACTCAAGTCCATCCTTTGTCAGAAAGCATAAGAGGTCTGGGGTGGATGAACTGCCAGGAGAAATGAACAAAATCAAACCTCCTACATTTGATGGTGAGCACAAGAAGGATGAGGATGCAGAAACATGGCTGTTGGGCATGAGAAAGTATTTTCAATTGCATAATTTTTCTTCTCATGCAGAAGGTAGAATTGCCATCTATCAACTCAAGGGAAAGGCATCCATGTGGTGGGATCATCTTGTGCAAGTGCAACACATTAAAGAGAAAAGTGTTACTTGGAGGGAATTCAAGAAGTATTTTGAGAAGAAATACTTGACTAAGAGATACTATGACAAGAAAATGAAAGAGTTATTTGAACTCAAGCTTAGGAGTATGACCATAGATGAATATGAGAGAAGGTTTTTAGAACTGCTGAAGTATGTCTTTTTCATCAAGGATAAGACATTTAAGATTCAAAGGTATTTGAGTGGATTGCCATCATTCATCAGTGAAAAAATACAGTATGATGATCCAAAGACATTGGAGGAGACCATAAGGCGATCTAAATGCCTTTATGAACAACATAAAGCAAGGGAAACTTTCCAAAAAGCTTGGGAAGACAAAAAGAGGTTCAAGGTGGATCAAAGGAAGAAGGGATCTAATCCACCATTCTTAAAAAATAATCCACAGGGGCAACAAACTTCTAGAGAACCCAGACGATTGAGGCAGGGAGTCAAAGGCCAAGGCAGACACCTATTCAATGTTGGGGTTGTAAAGGAGATCACATGTTCAGAGATTGTCCTCACAGAGGTGAAAAAGGAAGGACTGTTCACAATGTACAACAAGATGAAACGGTAGAGGACATGGGCAGAAATGTGCCAAGGATCTATCTATCCCTAGACAACAAGAAAGCAGAGTATCAGTCACATATGATTGAAGTGGAAGGTATGATCAACAACCAAACCATTTATATTTTAATTGATTCAGGAGCTAGTCATAGTTATATAGATCCTAAGATGGTGGAAAGTTTTAATTTGCCAAGAAGCTAGCATGGAAAATATTGGTTGGTTTAGCTGGCTACATGAGCCAAAAGAAAAGTTAATGAGATGGTTAAGTCATGCCTCATGGACATGAATGGACTGAACACCAAGGCAGATTTGAACATCTTGCCTTTAGGTTCCTATGACTGTTTAATTGGGATGGATTGATTGGACCAACATCATGCTCTCTTAGACTGTCATAACAAAGCATTTACTTGCTTGGATGAGGAAGGGAAACTAAGGAAAGTGCAGGGAAGTCACAGGGTAGTAACCATCAGAGAAATTTCAACATTGCAGCTGAAGAAATGTTACAGGAAAGGGTGTCAAATATTTGTAGCACATATGGAAGAGACACCTAGAGATAAGGTGCCAAATTTGGAAGATTATGCAGTCCTGGAAGATTTTGAAGATGTGTTCAGGGAGGTACCAGGACTACCCCCAAAGAGTGATATTGATTTCTCTATAAATTTAATCCCTGGAGTAGCTCCAGTGTCAAAGACTCCTTACAGAATGAGTACGCCAGAGTTGAAGGAGTTGCAAATGCAGCTTGAAGAACTTTTTAAGAAGGGGTATATATGCCCAAGTGTGTCACCTTGGAGTGCCTCAGTCTTGTTTGTGAAGAAGAAAGATGGAACATTAAGATTGTGCATTGATTTCAGACAGTTGAATAAAGTGACTGTGAAGAACAAGTATCCTCTGCCAAGGATTGATGATCTTTTTGACCAATTGAAGGATGCAAATATCTTTTCAAAGATAGATCTCAGGTCAAGATACCATCGGGTAAGGATTAAAGAGGAAGATATTAGCAAGACCGCCTTCAGGACAAGGTATGGTCATTATGAGTTCACAGTGGTGCCATTTGGGTTGTCAAATGCACCGGCCGTTTTCATGTGTTTAGTGAATGGTGTTTTCTGATAATGTTTAGACAAGTTTGTCATTGTCTTTTTGGATGAAATTCTTGTATATTCCAAGTCAGAAGAAGAGCATGAGCATCATTTGAGGATGGTGTTGCAAGTAATAAGGGAGCATCAATTGTATTCCAAATTGAGCAAGTGCTCATTTTATCAGAAGCAAATTCATTATTTAGGGCATATCATTTCAAAGGATGGGGAAAAGGTTTGAGCTGAGGACATACCACAATGGTATGAAATATTTATTTGATCAGCCAACTCTAAATGCTAGGAAAAATAGATGTTTAGAATTTTTAAGTGAGTATGACTTCGATATAAAGCATATCAAAGGGAAAGAGAACAAAGTGTCTGCTGCACTCATAAGAAGAGTGCATGAATTGCATGCTACAACCATTATCATGTACCAACCATATTTGAAAGATAGAATTACAGAGGCTGCCAAATCAGATTTGCAATACAAAGAATTAGTGGCAAAATTACAACAAAGTAATTTGCAACAGAAAATTGAAGATTACAAGATAAATAATGATGAAATTCTCAGGTACATGGGCATAATTTATGTACCAAATTTCTAGGAGTTGAAAAATCTGATATTGAGAGAAATGCATAATGTGCCTTATGCTGGGCACCCTAGATATCAGAAAACTATTGCAACTGTCAAGAGCCAATATTATTGGCGAGGCATGAAGAAAGAGGTTGCTGATTTTATTGCTAGATGTTTGGAATGTCAAAAAGTAAAGGCTGAGCATAGACACCTAGCTGGTTTTCTACGACCATTACCCATTCTTGAGTGGAAATGAGAAGTTGTAATAATGGATTTCATCACTAAGCTTCCCAGAACAAACAAGAAACATGATTCTATCATGTTAGTGGTGGATAAGCTTACTAAAGCTGTCCATTTTGTTCTAGTTAAGCTCACTCACAAGGCAACAAACATTGTTGATGTTTGTATGAAAGAAATTGCCAGATTACATGGCATACCTAAGACAATTGTGTCTGACAAAGATCCAAAATTTACCTCAAAATTTTGGAAAGGGTTATTTAATGGATTTGGAACAAATTTGAATTTTAGTATAGCTTATCATCTAGAATCAGATGGACAAATAGAGAAGGTGAATCAAGTGATTGAAGATATGTTGAGGATGTATGTGATGGATAAACCATTAAAATGGGAATACTACCTACACTTGGTAGATTTTGCTTATAACAATGGGTACCAAGCATCTCTAAAGATGAGCCCATTTGATGCACTTTATGGAAGAAAGTGCAACACACCAGTAAGTTGGGATAACCCAACAGACAGAGCAGTGGTTGGACCAGATTTTATCAGGGAAATGGAGGAGCAAATGATAAAAATAAAGAAAAATTTAAAGGCTGCCCAAGACAGGCATAAAATCTATGCCGATAAAGGCATAACTCATAGGGAATTTAAAGTGCGTGACCATGTATTTTTGAAAGTGAAAGCCAACAAAAGTTCCCTAAAATTAGGAAATTGTTCAAAGTTGGCAGCTCACTATTGTGGGCCATTTGAAATCCTAGAGAGGATTGGTCCAATAGCTTATATGATTTCATTGTTTGCATCTATGTCTGTTCATAATATATTCCATGTATCATTGCTAAAGAAATATATACCTGATGCTAATCATGTTATTGATTGGAATGTGATTAAGGTGGAGCAAGAAGGCGTTTTTTAAGTGCATTTGGTACGCATTCTGGACCAGAAAATCAAACAGCTCCGAAATAGAGCCATAGGGCTTGTAAAGGTCCAATGGAACTTTTACGGTCTTGAGGACACTACTTGGGAGCATGAGGATGCAATGCGGGCAGAATACCCACATCTTTTTGAGGAATTTTGAAATTTTGTTGTATATGGGTACATGATGCACTGAGGACAGTGCATAAATAAGGGGAGGGGATTGTAATATCCCTAGGCCGAACCCAATTGTAATGTAAATGAAAATGTACTTAAGATGGTGAGCTGTTTTGATATCATTTGTATGCACATTTCATACAATAGTGTGCACATGTACTACGCAATAAAATGACGAAGTGTGCACATTTCAGGATACCACGCACAACAACTTAAGTGCACACGATATTGAGGCTAGGGAGCCGTTGTGTATATGTTGTGTTTTATAGGCTGGTGATCCAATTTATTATAAGCTAGGATGCTTATGTTTTGATTAGGTCGGAGAGCCTAGATGTTAAAGGCCAGTGTGCCTGTTTTTATACATGTCTCATAATTAATATAAAATACATCACTATGCACAGACCGACCATGATAATAGAGATGGGGGACTAAAATCCACTGGTTAGGGAAATGGGGGTGCCTAAAAGTTAAGGAAAAGGGCTAAGATAGGGATCTTGAGCCAAAAAGGAATATTATATTAATATTTCTTAAATAATAAAGTATGGATAATTATTTTATCCTAAGTTCTAAAGTTGGGGCCAAGTGGGCCAAAGTAGCTCCCAACATGACACGTGTCAATTTGGGGACATGCATACATATTGTTGGGACTTAGTTCATTTCTGGACACTCTTCTATCATGGAACCATCATTCATCCATGACTCCATGACCATTTTTCACTCACACAGTTAGTTATCTTTCAGACATTCATTTCACTGTACCGGGGAACCGTATCCAGAGCCATATATGTTTGCGTAGCTGTTAGCTTGGGAGATGGACTGAAGAAGCGGGTTGTCAGGCTTGTGGGATAATAAAGAGGTGGGTTTTCAGGCCCATGAGAAATTTCTCTCTGGATGAGAGAATTGCTAGGGAATTGATTTCTTGAAGGTGCTAAACTACAACTGCAGGGCTCCGAGACTTCTTGTTCGACCTGTTGCTGAAGCCCTGGAAGGGAAGTGGGGTAGCCAAGGGACTGTTGAGCAGAGAAGGGGCACACTTCCTGGGGTGGGACATGCATGTGGGGAATGAGGGACTGTAGGAATTCAATTGAGTGAGCACCTGAGACATAGTCTTTCCCGTTGTCTATGAGCCTTTAGCTTGGTTAGGAATCCCTTTACCCAAGTGGAGTTTAGTCCCAGCTCGGGGGTGACTCATTGTTGAGAGTGATGAACAGTGTGGTCTAAGGCTGGGAGGTTTGTGGACGGTCTGCACATAGTTGGTGATATTCTTACAAAGACAAGTGTCAATTGTGTGATAAATTTACATGTTGCATTGTTATTTACGTGCTTATTTTTATGGGTTTCTCCTATGCATGATTATAACTGTCTGTATGTTTATGGATATTTCCTGTATATGATGCATGTCTGTGTTTACTATTATTTCAATATGAATTCGTGCATTTACGTAAAGTATTTGTCTGTTACGTTTTATGTATATGTTTCTGCAAGAGCTCTGTGTTTATATAATTTAATTGCATGCAGTTTGAAAAATTTATGTGGCATAGCTTAGTATGATGTTGGGTTTGTTACAATATGTTTCACAATGAGAGAACGAAAGTGTTCTCTGGCATAGCGTGGCCCGACATGGCTGGCTAGGGATGTTACACTCGACCCCCTAACCCTCTCTTAGGCTGGTGGGATGTTAAGATTTATCTTTCTCAACTAAGCTCTGATACCACTCTGTGACACACCTGACCCCCTACCCCTCTCTTAGGTTGGTGGGATGTTAATATAACTCTTTCTTGACTCAACTCTTATTTGACCCTAAGAACCATAGATGGACTTTGGTCTCCAAGATATTTCCAACAATTGTAACCATGCCCAAATATGACCTTTGGATATAAAGTCACAACCTCTCGATGTATCCATGATCTCATTATAAAAATACATATTACCACCACATGGCATCCATGTGGCTTTCTACCACTTGCACGATCTAATGTGGCACTGGTGTGGCACCTTCCCCTAACTCACCGTTCGTTGGTTCCAACTTTCATGAAACCTTTGGTTTTACTCCTCAGGATTTCTAGATCACCCAAACCAACAGTTCCGATGATGAAATCCATTGGTAATCTCCCATATCTGCCAGATCTTATTCTATGATATCTAGTGGCTCCTATCATGTCGACGCTCCCAAATAGAATGGTATTTAAATCCTATGCTCTCAAGTTTTTCTGAGGTGGTTTGGATGGAACCTACACTGATAAATGATTGAGATTTCCTCTCACCTCCCTGCTGACCAACAATTTTTGTTAGCCCCAAGACCTCGTCATTGCTAGCACATGCCTCTGCCCTCACTTTTGGACCCATTCTTGACATCCTTCATCAAACAACTAAGATCTGACGACATCTAGATCAGATGGTCTAGATCACAATCGAAGCCATAAGGGCCTCCAACCCCCATCGAGGACTACTCATATCCATCGACCATTCTACTGGTGACACATGTCACCCCTTGATATATACGTTATACCATGTTGGCATGCCATGCCAACATGACATCATCATCCCCTTTATCACTTAAATAGGGCCTACACCAATCTATGATGGAGATCAACTCTCACCTATGTAATGATAGATAAATATCATCAATCCTCAAGCCTTTATTATCGTCAACACTTCTCTAGGCTCATCCCTCACTTCACCATCCCACTATACCCTAACGACGATGCATATGACACCAATGGTCCATATCTCATCGATGAAACTCCTGATGGATCAACGATCCTTGTCTCGTCTTAAGGTTTTCCTCGTTGCCAAACTTTACATAAGTCACAACACTCAATATTTCTTGATGATGATTCCTTTCCCAACGAAGGGATGAGATCCACTCACCCTACCAGATCAAAAAATATAAACTCTCCCAACTCAGCACAAGGTTTCTCTATTGATTGATGTCTGACTTAGGGACTTATCCATTTTTAGGATTCCACAAGACCTACTAGATCTTCATGAGTTCGAATCCTACTCTGAGATTGTCGAATAACTGCTAACTTCATCAAAAGGAAGTTTTTGCAAATCTTGCAAGATTTCCACTTAAGGGTTTTGATTTTCCCTTGGAACTCACATCCCTTTCTTCCTAATAGGAATTCCCCCCTTCACCAGGGTATTCAAGCTACTGTGCAATGAAGGTTTTTTCCATATCTTGCAAACTTTCCTCTCAAAGCTACACGATTCTTAGGGACACATGCTATCCATACTTATTCAAATTTACATTTTGATAGGTTAAGCAATGGAAACAACAAGCATATCCCAATTTCTAAGGAATTCCATTCATTAATTGAAAGCATTCACATTTCCCATTCGAATCAAACAATTACATACATACATAATTCATACATGGTTATATAGATAAAGTTGAATACTTATTTGATCAAGGAAAATATCCAACACCAATTGACTAAGAGAGGACGCCTTTCCTCCCAACTTTAGGCCATAATGTAGAGTTCCTTCCTATAGTACGCCACCCCCATGGCTATCCAAGATACCACAAGGAGAATGATTTAGCTAGTTTCTAAGCTCAAGAAGATCCAGGAAGGTTACTATCCTTCCTCGTCTGACAACAACATGACTTTCCCCCTTCCCACTAAGCTTAGGGTATCTATAGGTTTATCAAATAATTTATCAATTGGATTTCCTTTTCATAAGGGAGTCCCTTCTTTGCTATAAATCCCGTGGCAACCTCCCCTTACTAGTGTCAGTTTATTTCCAGTAACTACTAAGCTATAGCCCTCTATTTCTCTAGTATGGTTACCGAGTCTTCTCTGTTTCAGGGTGATTATCATTACATTGGAAAAGCTTCCTATTTTCTTCAAGAAAATCTCTCCATTCTCTTCTCTTCGATCTGCACCAATGAACACCTTTTCCCAATGTTCTCTCGGCTTGCAAGCTCATCACTCGCTCACTCTTCCTCAAAGTGTTATTTTCTCTGTGCACTGTGTGCTTTGTTATTTTGATCCCACTCTTGGTGACTAACTATTTGTTCTCATGCGTGCTTCTCTTTTATGCTTGCGTGCACATTCTGGTAGCCCTCCCTCACCCCTCTCTCTATTGGTGGTCTCTCTTCTGGTTTGATGGTGTATTTTCCACCTTTGACCTCTTCTTCTTCCAACCTTCTTGGGATTATCGTGGTTTCCCGGAGACGCCACTTGCTGTATACAGTCTAATCCTGAAAGGGAAATTCTGTAGTGTCCTCCACATCAGGTTACTTTAGTTGACCCTTTCCTTCTTCAAAGACCAATCTGTCAACAGTTATTAACTGCCTCAATCATTGATATGGCCTCCATAATAGGTCACATGGTTTCCTTCTGATATAGTACAATGGAAGGTGTATGTTTATTCTTTGCAAGCCTAAGTTGGTTTGTTAAAAAAAATTCTCATTTTCTTCATAAAAACATCTTAGTTCCACCTCACCTAACCACTCAATCAATTCCCTCTTCATCAATTCCCACTTGTGTATCTTGGCTGATACTCTCAAGGCCATTCCCTCTCAGTCATATTTTTGGTGTTTTCATTAATTAAAACACAATTACATGCTCCATAAACATAATCATATCAAGTCTTAACATAATTGTAGTCTTGGAGAAAAATAGGGTGTTACATTCCCCTCACCCTTAAAAAACATGGTCCTCGATATTTAAAACACCATGTATATACAATTATATATAAAACAAAAATGGGTATGTCAATCTCATGGCATCTTCCAGCTCCCATGTAGCCTTATCTGCTCCAAACTGATTCCATTGCACCTGGAGCTGCACAATGGATTGGTTCTAGAGCATTGTTTCTCTCTTGTCTAGGATGCATTAAGGTTCGAGATGGAATTCTCCCTCTATTTCCACATGTATCATAGTCCAATCAATTACATGATTAGAATCATGCACATATTTCTTTAAAAAATACACATGGAATACATTATGAGCTCTAACAATAAGTGGTAATGCAAGTCTGTATGCTACATGCCCCACTCTCTCCTGGACTTCAAAAGGTCCATAGTAGTGGGGTGCTAACTTAGCACAAGTCCCCATTCTCATGGAACTTCTCTTCGGTTTCACTCAAAGATACACATGATCTCCTACTTTGAAATCTCTGTGAGTCCTCTTGTTGTCTACATAGCTCTTTTGTCTATCTTGAGCTACCTTTAGGTTCTGCCTTATATTAATCATTGTCTATTCCATTTCCTTCAACAATTCTGGTCCAAGTGTGATTCTATTGACTGGACTATCCAAACTGATTGGAACTCTACACTTCCTTCCATACAAATTGTAACATCCCCGACCATCAAACCCCTTGCCGGGCAATGCTACTACGCTGAAACATTCTCATATTTATGTGGTATGCATTTAAATGAAGTTAAATGGCTAAGCAGATTAAACATATAATTAATGCTAACATACATAATGATTGAAATCAACAGTAAATACCATTGCAACGAAATACATGATAATATCTCAAGCATCACAGATGTGCATTTTAATTGAAATTATACACATGCATATAATTATCTTTGAAACTATAGTAACTCCACCAACCACGTGCATACCTTCCATGAACCTCCTAGCCTTAGACCTCACTGCTCATCATGCTCAACAGTGGGTCACCCCCGAGATGGGACTAAGCTCCACCCAAGGCAAGGGAATCCTAGGCTAGGTTGAGGTTACAGGAAAATTGGACAGAGCAATCGAAAGGATTCTCTCCAGAAGCCTTCTTATGCCCACTACTAACGAACTCTCATTCCCCAGATGCCTGTTTCGCTCGGGAGTATACGCCTTCACAAGAACAGTCCATCGGTGCTTCAAGTCCCTCTTTGGGCCTCGACAATAGGCTGGATCAAGAATTCTCAGAGCTCTGAAGCTGGTGCTGGACTCTCTCTGGGAGAAAACCACTTCCCAGCAGACTCTCTCACCGAGAGGGAGTTGCTCACAGGCCTGACAACCTGCTTCTTCTACCATGGGCCTGACAACCCGCTTCTTCAGCACACTCTTCGACTCAATTCCAGCCGGGTGAGGGAAACTGCAATAACATTAGCACTCAGTTGCCACTAGGATGACGACCATAACAGAAAATGGGCATAGTCCCGTAAATGGAAACGACCAGACACTAAAACACAACACGCTCAAGCGATTATCCAGATTTCGGGTTCTAAACAAGACACAAATCGGCTCACAGTTTACCAGTTATAGGATGTGTGACAAGAAATTATGTAGAGGTCAAGGATGGAGGCCAATCGCAGAGACCAAAAGGAATTTACGGGAATACACTGGACAATCACAGAGGTCTCATGGTTTCAGTTTTCAGAGCTGTGTGCAATATGAAGAGCTCAGACGCAGAGGTCACACAGTTTAGATGACGGATGCCATAATGGAGAATGAACCCCCAACTCAGCTGACGCTTCAACTTTTAACCGCATGCACCCAGGTCGACACTTGTCTTCTTGGGGCTGCATACATTCCCTTTTGCACACTTGGAGCTTCATACGTTGCCTTTCCCAGGACTTAGGATAAAAACATGTTTGTCACATATATTTTGGAATAATAATAAATTATTATTCCTAAGGACTTAAGCCCCCAAGCTTAGCCCCTAGGCTCAACACTTAGCCTCTCTTTCCAACCTTTTAGCCCCTTTCCCTTACCCACTCTGTGGAATCTTAGTCCCCCATCACTCTTTCTTCGTGGTCAGTCTGCACACAATAATGTTTATATTTTTATTAATGTTCTTCATAATACATATACAAAACCAGGCATCCTGGCCTTAACACTTAGGCTCTCTGGCCTAATAAACACATAAGTCTACCAACTTATCAATACTCGGCTCACCAGCCTACAAAACATGATTTACAATTCATAAATATGATTACAATAGGGCTCGTCCTTGGGGATATTACACAAAACCTCAAGTGGGCTCATTTTCAATGATTCTCGATAACCATTGTTGTAGGAAAACTCTACCAAGGGTAGATATTCTTCTCAATGCTTAGGCCGATGAATAACGTGCATCCTCAACATGTCTTCTAATACTCTGTTCACTTTTTTGATTTGATAATATGTTTGAGGATGGTAGGCCATGCTAAACGCCAATTGCATTCCTAATACTACAAACAATATTTTCCAAAAGCTTGAGGTGAACTTGGCATCTCTATCTAAGATTATGGTCTTGGGAAAACCATGCAATCTAAAAATATATTTTATAAAAACATTAGCAACGTCTATGGATTTGAAAGTAGATTTAATGGGGATAAAGTGAGCTTCCTTTCTCAACTTATCCACTACAACCATGATTGCATCATGTTTCTTGGTTTTCCTTGGTAGATCTGAAACAAAATCCATGGAATTTGTCTCCCATTTCCACTCTAGAATAGGAAAAGGATGCAATAACCCAACAAGATGTCTGAGAACCACTTTAACCTATTGATACTTTAAGCATTTTGTTAGCGACATTTCTTTTCCTAGGCACAAGAGTATTCGGGTCTGCAAGTTCTACGAGGAGCGCCCAAGCGCAGCATGGAAAAATCTCGTTTCAAGCTTCCAACCAGTAAGCGAGCAAAATTATAGTGTCAATGGTTCGGATCCATCCATGTGAGCAGATCAATGGTTGGTGGGAAATCAAGAATAGAGAAGTTGCGCTGAAGTTAACACAATAGATCGCGCCCATATTGTATGCAGGAAAGAATAACAACCGCCCATCCAAAAGACGCATGGCGTGAGATCCAGTCGCGTCGGCGATTCGGCATTCGGGAGTTCAAGGGGTGAGGGTTTTATGTTGTTCTACATCTCGAAAACCCAAACCCCGAAAGCACCGAAAGCGCCCAAAGTCGGGCCCACAGTATCGAAGGGCAGTCTCAACCGTCCATCTAAAATGAACACCTGGTGCGCGATTAGGCTCCCTACCTTTTCGCCCATCGCGATTTTGAAGCGCAAGAAGCAGCCCCCTCATATCCCCGATGCACAAAGAAACAAGAGCGTCAGGGACTTGGGGCCCACAACATCATTGGGTGAGTTTAGAGCCATCATATCTAGGGGGATGCGCATCGCCAACTCAAGCCATCTCGGCGTTTCGCTCATCGCGATTTCAAGGGACAAGGATTAACTCCTTTTGTTCGTGAATGTCGAAAGTGCTCTGGGAATAAACACGGGGTCACAGCCCGTGGTCACTTGGGAAAGAAAGGAACTGTGCTGAAAGGGGCCAAAGGCGCCGAATCCAGTCCCTGAAAGGATCGTCTTGATCTCTAGGTACCATCTGATATGATCTCGCTCCCAGCCTTCGCTTGGAGTAAATAAAGGTGAGAAGGGGTGGGTGAAACCTCTCCTCATGCATTAAGTGTAAGGTATGGAAGGTCTGGCAAGTGGTCCGCTCGAGAGGGTCCTGTGTACCCAGTTCTTCAAAGAAGCCATGCTGAAGTCCTCGATTAGACAGAGAAGTCTGCACACGCCATTTTGGCCTTTAATGTTTCAGCTACCTCCCCTGCAAAGGCCATGAGAAGTTAAGGTAGCGTCTCTCATATGCACACGATCATCCTGAGTCTGCATGGGAAGACTGTCAGAAGACATGTAGACGCAATATTTTAATGCAGTGTCTTGTTTTTGCTGCTGATTTTGTTTTGGAGTATATGTAGGTATTTTCACCATTTTTGTAAGCATCGATGGTAGAGCAAGGCTCCCGATTGTAATGTTTTAATGGACGTTCTAGTTTTCTGGTTATGCATATGTATGTAAGATTTCTTGTTTTATGAAAGACAGTTTCCCTGTTTCATCTAGTTTTCATCTCATACCGAGGGAGTTCATGATTGACTGATTCACATGAATTATTGCAGTTGCATTATGATAAAGGTTTTATTGTGACACTATTGTATTCCTTGGTTTTCTGCGTTTGAATGTACGATGATCTCGCGTTTAAATGCATTCTCCTACAGTCTGCTAGAAACCTGATGTTGACAACAAACCTTTGCATCTCTCTGATATAAGTCTTCCCCCCTACTCACCCTTACTACAACTCACTGTCTGAAGTATGTCCAAGACCTCACCTACCCATGCATGTCGGGCCTAGTTTCGGAGTCGAAAAAATATCGTCCGAGTTTACTTCCATTCGATCACCTCTTCCATAAAACTACCGTGACATAAAAAACTGATGGGCGTCGGGCTCTGCTCCTGCTGCAATCCAGGAGTGACTTCCGTCACCAACATTTCTGGCGCCGTTGTCGGGGACGAAGTTGAAGATTTTTCCCTGGGCAGAACGACATTGAGCCTCTGATTCTGAAGGTGCATCAGACATCAGAGCCCTTAAATATTGCTATTGTGCACCTGGCGACTCCACTGTGGCAACTCCATTGTTTCCACTTCACTGTTTCAGCTGTAGCTATTGTTAGCACACCTGAAAGATAACCCTAAGGAGCTTTCTTGAAAAGGTTTCAACAGCTGCTTGCTCAGCCTGAGAAGCTTCCTGGGGTAACGACAACGTTAAGATCTGGCCTTTGATGGTGAATAAGGACCAGGCATATTTGAAGCTGCGCATCTTTCACCTGACGACTCCATGATTCGAGGATCGATTGGCGACTCCACTGTTTCGATATGGAGAAAATTATGGCTCAAAGGTTTGCTTTCTGTGACTTTTCCCAGATAGTTGGTTTTCCTAATGCACTTCCTAATAGAGACCCATGGGAAGATTTCCTCCCTGAATTTCATGCAATAAGTTGGGAGGAACCAGCTGAGCATTTACTAGACTTCCATGAGGCTATTCACCGACACAATATCACGCATGAGGATGTCCAGATTAAGCTCTTCAGGTATTCATTGAAGGGAGATTCTCTTGAATGGTGTTGGTCTCTTCCCGCTGCAAGCATCCGCTCTTTAACAGGTTTTCATACATCTTTCAATTCATTTTGTAAAGACTACTATCTAGCTGATTGTTTGTTTGAAAACTGTTGTGAGGAGTTTTCTTCGCTTCATGAAGCCTCTGCTGGCCCTGAAAACCAGGTCCATGATGAATCTTTTACTGTGGAGGAAAGAATTTACCAGGAAAATATGGAGGTGTTGAATGATATTAATTGTGTTAGCCCTAGAACGGAAGCATCTGGCATCATATCAGATGCCTCTATTCTTTTAGATGTTCATAATGATCAACATGCCTCTTGTGGAAATTGTGAGTTTATAGAGAAAATGTGGTCCATGATAGATGACTCACTTGGATATCGGGTTGAAGCAGATGTTCCTAGTAGCTCTGCTCATGATGACGAAGACCCTCTCTTTTTAAAAGAGGGGTTAATTGTGGAAGAGGATTTTTCTCTTTTCCCCCAGGGGGTTTCTCATGATATATTTTTACCCGGGATTAAAGAGAAAAGGATTATGTATGAGTAGCCAGAAGCAGCAGGTCCCACTGTCCCTGAAACGAAAATTTGTGACGAGATCACTGTTCTGGAGGAGGGTCATATCAATGAAGGACAACTCCTTTTTGATGTATATTATAGTGATGATGAGCAACAAGATTATCCTACATTTGATCACTATAAAGATACTGAAGAGCCAGTCAACAAGCAGAACCACCCCATGGTCCCTATTTATGATGAATACGAATCTGACCCGGGGGAGAGCCAAGAAGAGGAAAAGGAACCAGAGGAACAACTGAGCACATATTTCATTCCAGAGCCAGTCAGCGAGCAGCTACCACTTGAGATCAGTGAGCCTACATTAGTTGTCCACTCACCTGTTCTTATCAAAGATATTCAACCACATGTGAGCAACTCTGTAGCAGAGGAGGCTGCCTGTCACCAATTTTATGAAATTCGCCACTCATTCTATGACCCTGTCGACGAATACATGGAGTGGCATATCCTTTATGCCTTGGAGCCACCCTATTCCATATCAAATTCACCCTGTGAGGAGAAGTTGAAGAGTGTAGCTGTTCTGCTGTCACGGTTACACTATCTGCTAGTGATCATCGACAGAAGGAAGGAGCTTCTATCCAGGAAGCTGCTTGAATGGCTATGGTGGAAGTTTTCTTTCACCTAGCCCCATGTAAAGGATTTTGATAGTTTAGGACTGTACATAAATAAGCTCTTTTGAGCATGTATCTTGTTTTGTTTTACTTTTACTTTTTCGGCCTGTATTTTCAGCAGGGGATGTTTTGAGCATGACTCCATAGCTGATCAGAATCTGGACCAGGGGTCTAAAAAGTGCTCAATTTTCAAAGTGCTCAGAATGAGACGAAAATGGTGCCATTGCGTCCATCTCGTTCTCCTGATTCTGGCGGTATATTTACTTTCGCAAATGGAGTCCGTATGGAGAAGTTATCGAGGTCTGTTCGCTGAGCCAAATAGGTAAAAAAAAAAGAGGATGCTGACTGGGCAGGCCGTACTGCCACGTGGCAGGGCCGTACAGTGCTGACGTGGAGGAAGTACAGATGACGTGGCTGGCAGTCGACGTGGCAATCGCTGATTGGTTGACATCTGGTCGAGTAATATGGTGACCCGTGGCATATTTTTGGCAAGTTGAAAGGTGCCACGTGGCCCAATGAAGGGCTGCCACGTGGCACCCATTTATTGACTGTTGGGGTTTGTGTGGTTTACAAAAATTATGGAGGCCGCGGGGTTTGACCCCCGGACCTCCTCCCATTATACAAAGCTTTAACATAGTCCAATACACCAACGCGCCCGCACATGGTTCTTAACACCATTATGGTCGAATGTTTATTTAACATAGAGTTATATGTGTAATGGCGCGGGGATTGGGCTGGGGCTTAGCCCCAGCCCGCGGTCTTGTGCATATCCATATGACCCTTGACCAGAGTATGGCGCGCACGGGGGAGGCGTTACACATAGCCCACGGCTATATTGTAATGGCATACAACCTTGCCTCATAGTGTTTGACCCCCCGACCGTTGGCGTGTGGTTTCATTACACCACATAACCGTGTGTATAATAAAAGGCGCGCGGTTGCATATTTAACTTTTAAACAAAGTTTTTGCCATATGTTATATTGTATTCAACGTATGTGCGCGGGGTTTGGAGCCATAACCCGGTTTTATGCGTGGGAATGTGACCAGGCCTTTGAAATGGCGCGCGTTTTGGGTTTCCAAACGGTTAAACCCACGCGCTTGGACAAGTGTCAAACCCACATTTAACCACAGAGCAGTTAGCCCTATTTTAGCGCGGGACGTGGCCACATGGTCCCCCCATGCGCCCAACACCTCCGAGTTTGGGGGCTTTATTCCGGGTAACTGTTCGACATTTTGGCGCGATTTGTGGAACGCGCGTTTGTGCTGGGTTTTGTGACGGAAAACGCCCAGAGGCTAGGTTCATTCTCCCACAGGTGCAGAATGGCGAACAGGTAACAGAGCTTGGGAAAACAAAAATGGCAGCAAGCATAACTTTTGGAGTTTTTGGCCAAATGAGGCTCTGTAAAAGCCCAGCTAGGGGTTTTTGGACGTTCTGAGTCCATTGGTGAGGTCTTCACAGGCATTTGAAGATCCCATTTGCAGGTTTTTCACATTTGAAGCTTGAGGAAGCTCCATGAAGATTAAAGCCCTCATTGTTTGAGGCATTGCTCTGATGAGCACTTAACCATTTGCTGAGACTGAATAGTCATTCTTGACTGTTTATTATGCTCTGAATTCATTGGGATAGGTTTCAGATCCATTGGAGGACTTATACAGGTATTTTTACCTCATTCTTTCTCAGGGAAGCTTGGAGGCCACTTGTAGAAGAGGTCATTGCTGGATGAGCCATTGTCCATTTGCAGAGTTTTTACAGTCAAATTTGGGGTTTTTATGTATTTTGAATCCAATGGTACAGTCTGTACATTCATTGGAGTTGAGCAGCATCTTGTAATGAGCATTTGAAAAACTAATCCCAAAGAGCCTAGTCCATTGAAGGAGGCTCAAGGAGACGTAGCCCACTGAGAGGGTGAACTCCTTTATCATCTTGCTTTTGTTGTGAGTTTACTGTGTTATTTGCTGCACTTTTAATGGCTGTGTATTAGTTTATAACACATATTTAATCTTGCAAAAGAACATTCCTCACACATGTACTATGACAAGAAGAACTAAGAACCTTACACATAAACCTATTGCACAAATTAAACACATGAAGCAAGTCTATGGGAAAGACTTCTAAGTGCTTACTTATTATTTCTTTAGGCAGAGCCTGTAAAGGGCCAGGTAGCCTCTGGAACTCATCCTCTCTTTAGAGGTGACATGTCCGGTAAATGCTCCTACAGTCTATCTCTGTATAAGAAATAGTAAGTTTTCACATTTTCAGAGGTCACATTGGAGTGTATAATTCACATTTTAAATTATGGAAAATGGATACCTTGCACCCTTAAACAAGTACCTTCCATTTTCAGATCAATAGCCCAACAACAAGGCACTGAAGCTGCGGAATGAGTTCTTAGAGCATCACAGGGACGACTCTATCCCCCATGGAGCCTAATGTTAGAGAAATTTATTGTCCTAGGCATAAGAGTATTCGGGTCTGCAAGTTGTACGAGGAGCGCCCAAGCGCAGCATGGAAAAATCTCGTTTCAAGATTCTAGCTAGTAAGCGAGCAAAATTATAGTGTCAACGGTCTGGATCCATCCATGTGAGAAGATCAACGGTTGGTGGGAAATTCTGAATAGAGAATTTGTGCTGAAGTTAACACAATAGATCGCGCCCATATTGTATGCAGGAAAGAATAGCAACCACCCATCCAAAAGACACGTGGCGCGAGATCCAGTCGCGTCGGCGATTCGACATTCGGGAGTTCAAGGGGTGAGGGTTTTATGTTGTTCTACATCTCGAAACCCTGAACCCCGAATGCGCCAAAAGCGCCCAAAGTCGGGCCCACAGTATCGAGGGGCAGTCTTAGCCGTCCATCTAAAATGAACACCTGGCGCGTGATTAGGCTCCCCGCCTTTTCACCCATCGTGATTTCGAAGCACGAGAAGCAGCCCCCTCATATCCTCGATGCACGAAGCAACAAGAGCGTCAGGGAATTGGGGCCCATAGAATCATCGGGTGAGTTTAGAGCCGTCAGATCTAGGGGGACCCGCGTCACCAACTCAATCCATCTCGACGTTTCGCTCATCGTGATTTCAAGGGACAAGGATTAACTCCTTCCATTTGCGATTGCCGAAAGTGATCTGGGAATAAACACGGGGTCATAGCCCGTGGTCACTTGGGAAAGAAAGGAACTGTGCTGAAAGGGGCCAAAGGCGCCGAAAGGATCGTCTCGGTCTCCAGGTACCATCTGATACGATCCCGCTCCCGACCTTCGCTTGGAGTAAATAAAGGTGAGAAGGGGTGGGTGAAACCTCTCCTCATGCATTAAGTGTAAGGTATGGAAAGTCTGGCAAGCGGTCCGCTAGAGGGGGTCCTGTGTACCCAGTTCTTCAAAGAAGCCATGCTGAAGTCCTCGATTAGACAGAGAAGTCTGCACACGCCATTTTGGCCTTTAATGTTTCGGCTACCTCCCTTGCAAAGGCCATGCGAAGTTAAGGTAGCGTCTGTCATAGGCACACGATCATCCTGAGTCTGCATGGGCAGACTGTCAGAAGACATGTAGACGCAATATTTTAATGCAGTGTCTTGTTTTTGCTGCTGATTTTGTTTTGGAGTATATGTAGGCATTTTCGCCATTTTTGTAAGCATCGATGGTAGAGCGAGGCTCCCGATTGTAATGTTTTAACATGCGTTCTAGTTTTCTGGTTATGCATCTGTATGTAAGATTTCTTGTTTTATGAAAGACAATTTCCCTATTTCATCTAGTTTTCATCTCATACTGAGGGAGTTCATGATTGACTGATTCACATGAATTATTGCAGTTGCATTATGATAAAGGTTTTATTGTGACACTATTGTATTCCCTGGTTTTCTGCGTTTGAATGTAAGATGATCTCACGTTTAAATGCATTCTCCTACAGTCTGCTAGAAACCTGATGTTGAAAACAGACCTTTGCATCTCTCTGATATAAGTCTTCCCCCCTACTCACCCTTACTACAACTCACTGTCTGAAGTATGTCCAAGACCTCACCTACCCATGCATGCCGGGCCTAGTTTCGGAGTCGAAACAATATCGTCCGAGTTTACTTCCATTCGATCACCTCTTCCATAAAACTACCGTGACAAAAAAAACTGATGGGCGTTGGGCTCTGCTCCTGCTGCAATCCAGGAGTCACTTCCGTCGCCAACACATTTAATGATGTACTGAGAAATTTCATGCTTCGTTCTCGGACAATAGTACAACTACCTTATTGCTATTAACATTTTCTAGTAACCAGGGTGACCTACATAAGGTATTTTATGGAACTCATCCATAATCAAATGCCTCAAGTTTTCTGAATTAGGCACATACAACCTATTATTATACAACAATAGATTATCAACCTCAAGCTGATATCCTTCATATTTATTTTCCCTGGGCTCTTGTTGTAATACTTTTATGACTTGATTGAAGAACTCGTCTTCCTGCAAGAGGGTTTTAATCCTATGCTTGGTATCAGACTCCCCTACACTTGATGTTTCTAAGTGTATAGTTTGTACACTTTGGCTGAGTGTGTCTACCACTTTATTTTCCTTTCCTTTTATGTGTTTTATTTCGAAATCAAACTCGCTAATCAATGCCATCTACCTAGCCTGTCTGGAATTCAACCTCGATTGGTTGAACAAATGCTACAGACCATAGTGGTATGTCATTAGGACAAATCTTCTCCCAAGAAAGTAGTGTCTCCACATATTCAATGAATAGAGGATTGCTGAAAGCTCCAAATCGTGGGTAACATACTTCTGCTCATTCTCATTCAGTTTTTGTGATTCATAACAAATCACTTGTCCTTATTGCATAAGAAATCCATCGAGTACCTATTTTATATCATTAATGCAAACTAATAAATTTTTTCCAGGTTCTGCAATCTTTAAAATGGGGGCATTAGTCAAGATATGGTTCAGCTATTGGAAGCTATCTTCACACTTAGGTGACCATACAAATCTCTTCCCTATTTTTTTCAATGAAGTAATAGGATTACTAATCATGGAAAATCCTTCCATGAACCTTCTATAATATCCATCCAATCCCATGAAGGATTTTACTTCCATGACATTATTAGGGGTAGTCCAATCCATGATTACCTTAATATTTTTGGAATCCACTGCCACTCCTTCTACTAAGATTATGTGGCCTAAGTATTCGATTTATTTTTGAAAGAAATCACACTTGTTGGACTTAGCATAGAGCTGGTGCTCCCTCAACACCTATAGAACCATCCTAAGGTTCTCTTCATGCTCTTCTCTGGTATTGGAATACACCAAAATGTCATCCACAAATACTAAGACAAACTTGTCCAAATACTTGTTGAGCACACTATTCATTAGACACATGAATGTAGTTGGTGCATTTATAAGCCCAAATGTCACCACCACAAATTCATAGTGCTCGTACCTTTTTCTAAAGGATTTCTAACAGATGTCCTCGTCCTTGATTTTGACTTGGTGATATCTCGACCTCCAATTGATTCTTGAGAAAATTGTAGCTCCTCTGAGCTATCAAAGAGATCATCTATCCTAGGAAAATGATACTTGTTCTTGATGGTCATCTTGTTCAACTTCCTATAGTTAATACATAGTCTTAATGTACCATCCTTCTTCTTCACAAACAATGTTGGTGCTCCCCATGGAGATACACTCATCCTGATGTAACTTTTATTCAACACCTCTTTCAACTACACCTTCAACTCCACCAAATCTAGTGCACTCATGATGTAGGGTATTTAAAGTTGGTACTGCTCCAGGCATAAGATCTATAAAAAAATCAAGATCTCTTTTCAGAGGTAGTCCTGAAACTTCCGTTGTAAACATATCTCTGAATTCCCATAGTACAGGGTGATCTTTAGCTTTCATCTCCTTGCTTTCAGCTGAGTTAAGTACTTGTATAGCATACAAGGGGCACCCTTTTCTACTGAATTTCTTGAGTTGCAACGCTGATATTTTCCTCATTGAAACTGGATTCCTAATTCCTTGCAAAATTCTTGCATTTCCTTCATTATATTCACATTCCAAAATATTCTCATAATAATTTATTTTTCCTTGTGGGAATCTATCCAATCCATGCCCAACAATACATCATATGAGCCAAGGGGTAGGATATTCAAGGTTTCCCAAGACTGCAGTCCACTCATCACAAATGGACATGATTCCACTACCTCAACCACTTTTCTCTTTGTTCCAGTGGATAATTGAACCAACCATGCTCTTGCATGTTTCTTTATCTATAATGAACATGCCTCAACAACTCTTGGTGAAATATAACTGACCTTAGATCTTGGGTCAATTAAAATAGAGATAGTTTGATTGGTAATAATACCTTCCAATTCCACCACAGAGGCTTGGTGGTTTGCTTGCCAATTTTCAACAACTGCATATATCCTTGGAACGCTTCTAGATACATCGTTGAATGTAGATGCCTCCTGCACATTATACACCTTCCTGTTGTCATGCTATCAGTGGGGAAAATCCCTCAATAGGTGTGGCTCTCCACATCTCCAGCATTGCAAAGTTCATTTCTTGGGTTCCTTTTCTCTTCCTCTTGTATTCTCTGCTGGCGTATTTCCAATTTGAGATGGGAAATTATGTTGATGTACACTTATGCTTGGATGAAAAAATTGTGCACATTTACTTGGAGTCTTATGTGAAAAGGACTTGAATCCATTCTTCTGGTATCCACTCGTGTCCTTCCTCTTCCAATATTTTGAAAGTTATTGCTTATGCTTAGAATGATCATAATAACACTTGGCCTTTTAAATAAAGTCCTTTCGAATATTAACAACACTTGGCCTTCCTATCTTGGTAGGATTGTGGCAATCCACTGAGAAAACGTTGCACTCTATCTTTATCATCCTTGAGGTAAAGGACATACCTCAATAGCTCCATAAACCTTTTGGTATATTCATCCATGGTAAGTTGTCCCAACTTATGCTCATGGAATTCCTTTATTTTTTCATCATAATACTTCTTCGATAGGTAAGCCTTCTGGAAGTATTTCTCAAACCATTTCCATGTTATTTTTCTTTCCTTTAGTCCATTGATTTCCTTGAGTTCTTCTCACCAAATGGAGGCTCCTCCATTTAGGTTAAAAATGGAAATCCTTTCCTTAGTATTTTTGGATTAGCTATGTACCCAAAATTACTTCTTCAAACCAAACATCCATGCCTCGACTTCTTCTCATTTCTTAATTTCTCCATCAAAGGTAGGAATATTAGCCTTCTTGAATTCTTCAGTCAGAGCACTATGATAATTTTTCCTCTTTTTCTTCTTAGGGACACTCAACTCTATGCCACTATTGAAATTCTCTACTGAATTAGTCTTCATTCTAGATGACTTTGTGGACATACTTCTACCAGATTTACATTTCTTGGCATCCCAATGACTCTTCCTAGAAGAACTCTTTCCCACATCACTATGAGCCAATCCATGCTTCTGGGAATCTGAAGGAGTTTTCAACCTCTCCAACTAATACAACTCTACATTACTTGGGGATTGCTATAGATTTTTTTGAATCTTTGACAAGCTCTGCAGTAACACTACATTCAACTCTACCTACTTTTCTTTAGCTGTCATGAGCCTCTCATTGTCTTCCTTCATACTTCTAACAATGGCCATGAAATTTGAAGGGGTTTCTCTATCCCTCTAGACATCAAATTCCTCATCTCTAAAATGTGAGGCGTCTTCCATACTATGTTGTACCATTCACCTCTACTTCCTTTCAGTATGATCTACGTGCTGAAAAAATGACCATCATTATTAATTACATTACCAATTTAAATCATACATGTTAAACAACATCAAAAAATTTCTTAAATGGTTTCAAGAAGCCTTGGTGACCTTTTCAAGTCTAGAGTTTGAAATATGCTCTGATACCACTATGTGACACACCCAACCCCCTAACCCTCTCTTAGGCTATTGGGATGTTAATATTTCTCTTTCTCAACTCAACTCTAATACCACTCTGTGACACACCTGACCCCCTAACCCTCTCTTAGGCTAGTGGTATTTTAATATTTCTCTTTCTCAACTTAGATATTTGATCCTAAGGACCATAGAAGGAATCTTCTCTTCGAGATATTTCGAACGACTATAACCATTCCCAAATCCGATCTCTGGATCTAAAGTTACAACCTCATGATGTATCTAGGCTCTCATTATTAAAATACATCTTACCACCATGTGGGATTCCTACCACTTGTACCATCAGATGTGGAACTGGCATGGAGCTGATGTGGCACATGACCCTAACTCACTTCTTGTTGGTTCTAACTTCCACAAAACATTTCATCGTTGTCATCGGGGTTTTACTACTCAGGATTTCTAGATCACTCCAACCAACAATTTTGATGACCAACTCCATTGATAAGCTCCTAGATCTGATGACTCTCGATCTATGATATCTAGTGGCTCTGATCACATCGACATCCCCAACTAGCAAAGTCCTTAAAGCTTGTGCTCTCAAGTTTTTCTAAGGAAGACTTGATGGAACCTACACTGATCAACAACTGATATTTCCTCTCGCCTACCTGTCGACCAACAAATTTCATTAACCTCAAGACCTCGTGATTGTTGGCACATGTCCCTATCCTCACTTTTGGACCCATGCCCAAAATATTTCAATGAACATATGAGATATGATGACATCTAAATCAGACGGTCTAGATCCCAGTCGAATCCATAAGGGCCTTCAACCCCCATTTGGGACTACTCATGTCCATCAACCATTCTACTGGTGACACATGTCACCCCACAAGATATACAAGCTACCATGCTGGCATGCCACATCAACATGAAATCATCATCCCCTTTATCACTTAAACGTGGCCTACGAAAATCTACAATAGAGATAAACTCTCGCTTATGTACCAATTGACGTCTCTCATCAATCCTCAAGCCTTCATCGTCGTCGACACTTCTCTGGGATCATCCCTCACTTCACCATCCTGATATACCCCGATGACGATGCATCTAACACCAATGGTTTAGATATCATCAAAGTCTCTCCTAACGAATCAACGATATTCATCTCATCTTAAGGTTTTCATCATCATCAGACTTTACATAAGTCCAAAAACTTGATCGTTCCCTACGATGTTGGATTTCCTGATGAAGGGATGGGATCCACTCACCCTACCAAATCAACGACGACTATAAACTCTCCCGTCTCAACATAAGGTTTCTCTACTGAATGATGCTCGACTTAGGAACTTAGACAATTTCAAGATTCCACAAGACCTTACCAGATCTCCACGAGTTCGAAGCCTACTATGAGACTATTGAAGACATGCTAACTTCATCAAAAGGAAGTCCTTGCATATCTTGCAAGATTTCCACTAAAGGGTTTGGGTTTTCCCTCAGAACTCACATACCTTTCTTCCTCAGAGGAACCTCCCCTTCACCATGACATTCGAGCTACTGTGCAATGAATATTTTTTCCATATCTTGCAAACTTTCCTCTCAAATCTGCAAGATTCTTAAGGACACAGACTATCCATACTTGTTCAAATTTACAGTTTGAAAGGTTAAACAATGGAAACAACAAGCATATCCCAATTTCTCATGAATTCCATTCATTAATTGAAAGCATTCACATTTCCCATTTGAATCAGAAAATTACATACGTACATCATTCATACAAAGTTATACATATCAAGTTAAGTACTTATCTAATCAGGGAAAATAGCCCCATCAATTGACTAAGAGAGGACACCTCTCCTCCTAACCTTAGGCCATACTATAGAGTGCCTTCCTAAAGTACACCCCCCCCGTGCCAAGCCATGATACCACAAGGGTAATGATTCAACTGGTTTGCAAGATTAAGATGATCTAGGAAGGTTACTCTACTTCCTCCTATGAAAACAACATAAGTTTCCCCCTTCCCACTGAGTTCAGGGTCTCTCGTGCATGCTTATATTTTCTTCCTGTGTGCATGTTCTAGTAGCCTTCCCACACCTCTCTCTCTATTGGTGGTCTCTCTTATGGTCTTATGGTGTCTTTTCAACCTTTGGTCTCTTCTTCCTCCAACCTTCTTGGGATGCTAGTGGTTTCCTGCAGATGCCACCTATTGCTTGCAGTCCAATCCCGAAGGGGAAATTTCATGGTGTCCTCCACGTCAAGTTACTTCAGCCGACCCTTTCTTCAAAGACCAAACCGTTAATAGTTATTAACCTCCCCAACCACTCATCTAACCTCCACCATTGTTCACATGGTTTCCTGCTGATTTGGTATGCTGATATGTGTATGTTTATTCTTTGCAAGCATAAGTTGGCTTGTTAAATAAGCTTCATGTTTTCTTCATAAAAACACATTAGTTCCAACTTACCAAACCACTCAATCAATTCCCTCTTCATTAATTCCCACTTGTGTATCATGGCTAGTAATCTCAAGGTTGTTCCTTCTTAGTCAACTGTTTGGTGTTTTCATTAATTAAAACACAAATACATCCTCCATAAACATAATCATATGAAGTCTTAGTATAATTACAGTCTTGGGGGAAATTAGGGTGTTACAACTAGTTTCCTTCACCCCAATGGCCTCATACTCAACTTGGGGTCAGGGATGATTTTAAGGATGGAAATTTATTTTAAAATGTAGAAACCTTGGCGAATCTTACTAACCCTTCATATGCCAACTATAAATGTTTGGCGATATTTTTGTAAAAATATTCAAATTTCTAAGGATTTTATATAGTTTGTATAAACTTTTGGTGATTTTTTAGTAAAATAATTTTATCCTATAGAATTTGGGCGAATCATTTTTAGAATAGAGAATCTTTTTTTGGGAAAAACCATGGAAAATTATCCCATGAGCGAAATTTAGCCCCTAAAATCATCCCTATGGTTGGGTGGAAATTTTCTCACTAGTAGCTAGTTTCCTTGGACCAACTTGTTCAATGATGTGTTCTGTCTCTGGATTGAATTATCTTTTATAATTTTAAAATTGATCTATGTTTTTATTATGTGTAAATTTGGAATGGAATTCATGGTGGATTTTTTTATGTGTTGCTCGAATTACCTTCTACATCTTATTTTTATGCATGCATGATTGTTACATTAATATGATGTGTGCCTTTGTAATTTGAGCTATCTCAATGTATGTTGTAATCTAGTTATGCTATACATTGTATGTTGCATTCAAAATTGGATGGAATGGGTAAGATATATCTCAAATCCTTTGTGCATATTGGCATGGTCATAGGCCAAACACCAATATAGAGAAATGCCATTCAAATGAGCCTTTGAACTACCTAATTCCAAATTCCATTTGGAGCCTAGAGGTATTTTATTTGAGTTTATGCCTCTTGTTGAACTTGCACTGTTAACTTCGAATGGTAGTTGCTTAGGCCTTTGCTACTTTGCTTCAAAGTGGGATTATGCCCTTTTCCTTAGTCCAAAGTACTTCAAATAGGCCCTAGGAATTTTAATTCAAAGTCAATACCTTGTTTGAGTTTGGCCCATGGCCTATCAAGGCATTTCAATGTTTTTTCTTTGAATTTGGCCTAGGTGTATTGAGGAATTCAAAAGTTTTTGTTCAAATTATGGCCGATTGACTATCTTTTATTTTGTCCCAACAACCTTTGTTTGCTTATTTTCTTCAAGGGTTGGAATTTGATATTTTGAAGAGGCCCAATGACTCATTGAAAGATGTTCTTTTGAGTTGGCTAGATGGTTAATAAAATAGTTTTGAAATATGTTCTTTTGAGTTGGCTCAATGGTTCATTGGGGAGTTTCAAAAGATGTTCTTTTGAGTTGGCTCAATGGATTCATCAGGAAGTTTCAAAATATGTTCTCTTGAGTTAGTTTGATGGTTCATTGGGGAGTTTTAAAAGATGTTCTTTTGAGTTGGCTTGATAGTTCATCAGGGCATCTCAAAATATATCCTTTTAAGTTGGCTAGATAGTTTATTGGGGAGTTTCTAAAGTTGTTCTTTCAATTTGGATTGATAATTCATCAGGGAGTTTTGAAATATGTTCTTTCAAGGAGGCGTGATGGTCTATCAGGGAGTTTCAAAGAATGGGATTTCGAAGAGGCCCAAGATATATAAAAACCTATTTGTTGAAAGTGGTAGATGGATATATTTTGAAAGAGCTTAATGGATTTTCCATAGGAGAGATCATTTTAAAAGGAGAAGATCTTTAGAACAATGACAATGGCCTTTGCTTGTAAGGTAGTTACCAACTTGATGAGAGCCTTCCAATGTTCTCACTTTTTTAGAGGTCTCATTTAGTTTCTATTTTTACCCCCATTTTGAAAGGTGGTGTTATTGGTAGCACCCTTTTTTTTATTGAGGTGGTTTTGACATTCTGAATATTCTTATCTATAAAGTATCAACAAGTTTTTTTTGTTTTTTTCTTTTAAATGTCGTTTTTCAATTGTTTTCATTTTTGTTTAAAAAACAAAAACAAAAAGGCCCAAAGGGGTTGGATCCAATGGTTGAAAGAGAGGAGTTTTTCATCGTTGGGAAAGGTTCAATTCCCATGAGGGACTAACCCAAATCCATGGGGGCACCTTGAAGTAGTGGTCGAATGTGTGGTTTCACCCAGAGATATTGTATTAAATGATATTGTGACTCATGCACACATAAGTGGATCAAAACCCACACCCATGTCCTTCAATTTTTAGGCCATATCCCGATAGAGCAATTGGTTTTGAGGGGCCTTGTCCTGCAGAGCGACCCAAGTTTGAAACCCGCTGCTATTAGGAGGAGACACCAAAAAATCCAGCTATGATAAGGGTTGGTGTGGCCCAGGCCGGGTATGATCCCCGGGTGACTTTGATGGCTTAGATTCCCTTGGGTCGTTGTTTCTTATCTATAGACTAGTCCCACAGGTCACAGACACGCTAGCAAACAAAAAAAAAACAAAAACAAAAAAATCATCATTTTTGACAATATGAAAAATGCTATATATCATTTATTTTTTTATTTTTTTGAAGTTATGATTTTTCATCTAGTTATGTATTATTAATAAATTTAGATTTCCATACATTTTTAATACAATGTAAGATTTTATTTTTAAACACTTTTTTATCTTCTTTAATATATATTTGATAGTTGTAGCTGAATAACTCTACTTTTAAACGTTCAACAGAAAATACACATTTAAAAGTTAGATATAATGAATAAAATACACCATTTGAAAGTTTTTGTTTAAAATGTTATGTAAAATGAAACATTTTTATGATCATAATTGAAAAAAAAAAACATTTTTAAAATAATTTATATATATTTTAATAAAAAAATTAAGATTTTTTTTTTAAATTAAAAAAAAAAAATGAAAAACAATATTGGGAGAAGAGAGAAATACAAATTAAAAGCAAAAGTTAAAAGGGAAAAAGTCATCATGTTGAAACATGTATGCAAAAGAAAAAAAGATTTAAATGTTTCCCTTTTTTTTGGTATTCTTTGGGGGATTTAAAACAAAAAAAACATGACCAACAAAATTAAATTAAAAAATCTTAAAATATCATTAACAAGTTTTTTAATTAATTAAATTAAAACAAAAACAATTAGTTAATATATATATATATATATATATATATATTTCCATTTTGTTATTGTTTTGTTTTTTTTCAAAATATTTTTGTTTTATAATTTTTTTGAATATGTATTTTTCTCTATAACAAATTGTGTTTCTTTTAATTTTTTTAATTTTCTATTATTGATTTTGTGGAAATGGTGCAAGTTTTTAAGGTTTATGTTTAAAAAAATTGCAATTTTAAGCCTCCAAAAAATGGATGTTATTGTAGTGCTACTATTCAATTTGAAGATTGATTTTAAGTTTTGGTGGCAATAGTACCAACTCTTAAGATCATGGTTTCAAACAAGTTGTAATTTTATCTTTTAAAAAATAGTTTTCTATAGGTAGCATTATTTTTTTATTTAGATGTTGATTTTAAGGTTTTTGTTAGCAACAATATGGATTTTTAAGACCATGGTTGGAAAATGTTATAATTTTAACCATTAAAAAAAGAGTGCTACTAGTAGCACCACTTTTTGTTTCATGTATTGATTTTGGTGTTTTGATGCAAAAACATAGTTTTTAAGGGTTAGAGTTCTTGCTTTGAGGTCATATTTCTCGTTAAGTTTGTAACTATGTTTTGTGCATCGGGCACATCTTTAAAAATGGCCCAATGAGATCTTTCAAAAGTGCCTTATGAGTTATTCGAAAGAGACCCGATCAATCAATAAGTAAGTATTGTGTTCAAATGTTATGCATCAAGATTAACTTCAATAAAGTATCAATGGGATCTTTGGTATAGGTTCAATGAGCATGTATTGAAATTGAATGAATCAAGGTAAAAATAATTTTGATTGGCCCGATAAGAGCTCTAGAAGGGGATTAATCTAAATGAAAAAGGAATTAAGTATCCCTAAAGGGACAAGTACAATGGAGAAAGACAAAAAAAAGTGTCCCCTCTTCCTCAATAAGGCTATCAAGGGTATGGGTATGTGGCAAAGTGGTATCAAAGCTCATGTTACATCATGACAAAGTGTGTTAGGAAATGATTATGATATTGGACCATTATGGGCCAGGAAATTTGAGCTCATGTTGCAATTATGGGTAAGAAAGATCTAAGTCAAAATAAAACTGCAGCTGGTTCACAACTGTTTGATAGAAAGACTCCATGAGTTTTGGTGTTGATGCTTCAAGCATATTATCGAGGTAAAGATGAAATCATGGGGTTCATGGATTTACTTTAGGAAATGGGCATACATGTGATAGAGTCATATAATTTTCCATGGCTCAGTAGGAAATCAGAGCAAGACATGGAAACATTGTAGGTTATGACAATTTGGGCTCAAGAAGCTCATGTTTTTACTCCATTGTTGATGTATGTAGCATCAGACATGTACTTTCACATTGGCTTGTGTCTAGCATGTGGAAATCGTCCAAAGAATTCTACCTTGAGACTTTACTTTAATTAAAAAAATTATTAAATTAAAGTGTGTTTATTAGTAAGTTGAGTTTTATTTAAGGAAATGCTTTAATTAACATTAGTGAATTAAATAATAGTCGTTGATTTCAAGTTAGGTGAGAAGTAATTTCAACCATCAATCACTTTGGAGAATAAGGTTAGGTCATAACTCAATCTTATAAAATCATGGAAAGGGTGAAGGAGACAATAATTTTCACATAGAGATATCAAAGAAGGACTTTTGCTAGTGTGGAGTAATTTGAGAGTGTATAAGTAAAGAAGGACTTTTGATTACACATGATATGAGTCAGTGAGATATCATTGATTTGGTGAAGACAAAATTTCATCCAAGAGTTGATGCAGAGAGAGATTTGGATCACAAAGGAATATGATTCAAAGAGATACTGGATAGGTGGAGAAGGACTTCCATCTAGAGATCTAGGCCAAAAGAAGAGAGAGAGAATTTGTACAACAGAAGGATGGGCCGCCACGAACAATGCATGTATTTTGGACCAAGTCACATAGTCATCACAAGTTTCATCATAATAGTCACTTTGTTGTTGTACAAGATCATACAATAGGTTTGGAAGCATATCAACTAGTCAAGTGTTGATGTACTTTTTCTCTTTTTCTATTTGGGCCATTTTCCTAGTAAGGGAGCCCTTGTAAGCTTTGAATTTATTTGAATGATAAGATTAGTTGATGGGTAGAATATATTTGTGTATTGTGCATGAGATTTTGGTTTCCATATTTATGCTTCTGCTGTAAATGTTTAGTTGACAACTCAAATATTATTTTATTTAATAAGTGATTTATTTGGAACTAACTATGAGGTGCTAGGTTAGGGGAAATTTCAACATGGTATCAGAGCATTCGCTCTGAGAGGGAGCCAATATTAGGTTGCAAAAATGACATATATATTGGATCAAGAGTGTCACGGTGGGTGTTTGAAGGACTAATCATAGATCCATTATCTTTTGCAATAGATCTATCATATCTACAAGGAGATCTTATCAGATCAATAATCGACAGTACGAAATCAAAGGATAGATTTCAGGGAAACAATTGTACTGTAGTAAAAACATTCGTTGAGGAAAACATGGGTATTAGGTTTTAAGTAACATGAAATAACATAATTATTAGCGTAATAGTTGTGATGTTATCATAGATAGCACATGCAAATATCGTACGAGATAATATAGGGGCGGTTTCAATAGAAGGTTATCATATCAGATCTTGGAGATGGCAACTTGATTGCGATTTGAGGATAGTTTGGATGGGGTTTCCAACTATAGTCTTTGGACGTAGAGAATCATGTTGGTGTTGATGGACAATGAGATCTGGGGATTCGCTAATACTCGGATTACTCCTCCAACAAATGCGACAAAATTGGTCATCCATAATCAAAAGGATGTGAAATCCAGGCACATAATTTTAGATGGAGTTAAGGATCATTTGATCCCTCATTTATGAGGAAAGACAACTTCCAGGGATATGTGGGAGGCTCTGAAGATTTTATTTTAGCGTAAAAACAAGAATAAAAAAATGGTGCTGAGAGAGAAGCTTAGAGACAAAAATATGACAGGATCAAACATAGTGAGAACTTATCTCACCTGGATCTGACAGGTTCGAGATGAACTGGCTGTAGTTGGGGAGAAAGTGACTGATTCAGAATTGGTGAGGATGACACTAAAAGGATTCATGAAGTAGTGCACATTGTTCATGAAAGGGATTGTAGCACATGAGAACTTCCCTGATTGGACAAGGTTATGGGATGAATTTTTTCAGGAAGAACTACGAGATGAAGAAGTGAATGGAGGCCAACACAAGAATGATGATGATAACCTTTCTCTTGCAAGCCATGCAAAGAAAGACAAGTTCAAGAAGATTTCCAATGGAGAGTCTACCTCTCAAGACGACAAGAAGAAGGACATGAGAAAAATAAAGTGCTATGCATGTCACAAGTTTGGACATTATGCAGGTCAACGTATGAACAAGAAGAAGGGTGGAAACGAAATGAAACCAGAGGTAGTTGCATCGACATAGATTCAAATGGATGAGTTTTCCAAGAAGTTTGAATAAACATATTTCTTACTTGTTTCCCAGACTTCCTTGGGCACCATATCCGTTGGCACATGGACAATAGATAGTGGAGCCACATTTCATATGACATGAACACAATAGTTGTTTGAGAGATTCATAGAGTCTGGCTCAGACGTGCATGTGGAACTTGGTATGGGTACCAAGCATGCAATAAATGGATATGTAAAAGTTCCGTTCTAGATGGAGTTAGGAGGCATGTTGAGAGTGATGAATGTACTATGGGTGCTAGAAATTAGAAGGAGTGTGCTCTTAGTCTTAAAGATTGAGAAGAAGGGATTTGACGTAACATTCCAAGATGGATAGGTGATGATTAATCCCATAGGATATAGCTCATACACAACAATTGTTTTTGGATTTAAAGAGAGAAACTTGTATAGGCTAAAAGGCTATCCTATGTGAGCTATGGAAAGCAAAAGAGTGGCGGAGAACAAGGAATAGGTAGCTTTGAAGGTTCAGAAACAAAGAGGGAGTCAACCTTCAGGTTCAAGTGGGAAGGAGAAGCCTTCCAAGTCTGTCAAGAAGGAGTCACAGTATGAGATGGCCTTGTAGGATGCTTAGGATAGGGAGGATTCTAGGAGCATGATCATAGGGAAGTATTCAAAGATGAGTATGAGAAATATGGCAAGAATAGCTTTGATTTCAGAGGGAGAAACCAATCAGGTGGATTGGAGAGTAACCATGGTAGCAGATCTGGTAGCGAAGATAGAGCCACATCTAGGTGGTAGAAGTACCTTCCTCACTAAGAGGGAGTGTTGATGTATGTAGCATAAGACATGTACTTCCAAATTGACTTGTGTCTAGCATGTGGAAATTGTCCAAAGCTTTCTACCTTGATACTTTACTTTAATTAAAGTAAAGTGATTTTATTAGTGAGTTGAGTTTTATTTAAGAAAATGCTTTAATTATCATTAGTGAATTAAATAATAGTCATTGATCTCAAGTGAGGTGAAATGTAATCTCAACCGTCAATCACTTTGGAGAATAGGGTTAGGTCATAACTCAATCTTATAAAATCATGACAAGGGTGAAGGAGAAGATATTTTTCACACAGAGATAGAAAAGACATACTTTTTCTAGTGTAGAGTCATTCAAGAGTGTAGAAGTAAAGAAGGACTTTTGCTTACACATGATATGAGTGAGTGAAATATCATTGATTGGGTAAAGAAGGACTTTCATCCAAGTTTTGATGTAGAGAGAGTTGGATCACAAAGGACTATGATTTATAGAGATCTTGGATAGGTGGAGAAGGACTTCCATATAGAGGTCCATGCCAAAGGAAGAGAGAGAGAGCAGTTGTACAACATAAGGATGGGCCATCACGGAAAGTGAAAGTAGTCTGGAATAGGTCACACAATCAGTGCGAGTTTCAACATAATAGTCATGTTGTTTCCATACATGATTGTACATTAGGTTTGGCAACAGATCAACCAATAAAGTGTTGATGCACTTTGTCTCTTTTTCTATTTGGGCCATTTTCCCAAGAAGGGAGACCTTGTAAGCTTTGAAGTTTTTTCAATGTTAATTGTAGTTGATAAGCATAATATCTTTTTGTGTTTTTCGTGAGATTTTGGTTTCCCTATTTATGCTTCTGCTGTAAATGTTTAGTTGATAAATCAATTGATATTTTATCCAATAAGTGATTTATTTGGAGTTAACTTTCGAGTTTTGGGTTAGGGGAAATTTCAACATCCATAAGTGGGTGGAAATAAAGATAAGATAAAGAGTTGTACTCATAAGTGAAAAAGTTAAGTGTGTGAAATTTTGGGAGCTGTGAGTTCTAGTTATGAACTCAGAGTGTGAAAAGTTCATGGCAATGATTTTTTTTTTCAAGCCACATAAGTCATAAATTATCAAATCATTTGGCAATCAAAACATATATATATATATATATATCATTTATCTTAGATGACTACTATTGGCATTATTGATTACGTGCTGTCATTTATGGCAACATGAGTCCAACATGTACATTAATCATAAGAAAAGAAAGATTACCTTGTGGCAGAAGAAATTTGTAATCACTGTTGATCACGATAGGATCAACAATGATCGTATGAATCTAAAGCTCAGGAGAGGTAGAATATAGAGAATCCATGTACATAAGGAGTAACGAATGCATAAATAATTATTAAAAGCTCAGGAGAAATAACGATGAAATAGATCAGAAGAAAGAAACGCTAATCGAAGCTCAGAAGGGAAAGCACATTTTGTAAACGCAATAGGGATCGAATTCCCAACATATCAATAATCTTGGTTCAGTTGGAATCCAAGTATAAACCCTAAAGCTCAAAAGAGAGGATGCACAGGAGGCTCATAAGAGATGACGCACAAGATCCGTCCATTATCATTTCGAGACAGTCCAGGAACGTCAGATTGAGGGGAAGTCATAGGTTGGGAAGAATTAGATCTCAACCGAAAGATATGAAGTAGGAGCTTCGGGAGGTTATCATAGTCATTGGATCAAGGATTCACGAGATCCCAAAATAGCCAAAATCCCGACAACCATTGGATCATGTTAAGATTTTCGCGACAAAGAAGGATCGTTAGATGAAGTCAAGTTACTCGTGGTTTATTTGGGGAATCTCACTCCTGGATAATTGGGAAGTGGGAAAATCAAATAAACCAAAGTCCCGAAGGCCGAAATGAATCTATACCATTGATCTAGAACTGATCATAGTTGTTGGATCAAGGATTCACAAGATCCCGAAATAGCCAAAATCCCAACAACCATTGGATTGTGTTAAGATTTTCGTGTCAAAGAAGGATCGTTAGATGAAGTCAAGTTACTTGAGGTTTATTCATGGAATATCACTCCAGGAGAATTGGGAAGTGGGAAAAGCGAATAACCCAAAGTATCAAAGGCGGAAATTAATCTAGACCATTGATCTAGAGATGATCACAGTCGTTGGATCAAGGATTCAGATGAACCTACGACCGTTAGATCCAAGAGGAGGAAATGTGACATCAATAAATCCACGTTAGTAAAGACCACGTCAGTAGGAAACATGGTGCAATCAAATGGTGACAAGTGTCAAGGTAAAGTTGACATTTTAGGTACACATAAGTCACAAATCTAAGTGACATGGGGTAGCCACTCGACCAGTGCCAAGTAATCAGTGACGTAAACAAGTTACGTTACTCCGAGAGTTTGTCCTTCGGGGGAAACCAACAACTACCCGAAGCGCCAAAGGCTAAAGTCAATGATAACTGTTGATCTAAGATCCTCCAGATTCTCGCATGACTTTTAGATCAAAAAGTAGTGGAAAAATGACATAAGCACTCCCATGTTGACCACTTCGGTGCTTACCAACTCCGGTGGAAATTGGAACAACAATTACCTAGACCTTTGAAGTCTCGAAGTCTCGAAGCAAATAGTGGTTGTCCATCTCAACCTTTGATTAAGTCATAGCCGTTGGATTAAGTAGTGGAAGGATAGAGTAAGTGTAAATCATGAAGTAACACTAATATTTGATCTAATTCAGGATAATTCTCGACCGTTGATCAAGTAAAGTGGAAGGATAGAGTAAAGCATAAATCATGAAGTAATGCTAACCATTGATCTTCTTTGGGACCGTTCTCAACCGTTGATCAAGAATAGTGGAAGGATAATGTAAGCGGAGGTGTTAACCGACAAAAAGTGGTTACCACAACTTTATGACTTATTCAGTAGGTTATCACTCTGAAGGAATTGAACTAGTCAGATTTCTAGTAACCCAGAGTCCTGGAGTATCGAAGCTCCGAAATAACATCTGGACAGTTGAAGTTTATGGACACACGACAACTCAATATTAACACTTTGGTGAAATTTATTCTGGGAGAATTGGAACTTTATAAAAATAACAAACCCATGAAGCCGCGAAGTACCAGAGGAAATGACAACCATCCATCTCACGATTGAATCCAAACCATTAGATAAGGATAAGAAAATTGTGAGAAATGAGTCTTTTAAAAGAATGATCAGACCATTGATCTGAAATTGTGATCAACAATGAGGATTAAAACCGTGAATTGAAGTTGCTTGAAATATAACACTCTGAAAGATATCGCTTTGGAGATAAAAAGATTGGGTGAAAGAAGAGGCAACGCTTAAATTAATAATCCCATGGTTCTATGCATATGGTCATATGAAAAACATGGTTTGAAGGAAGCGCCTTCGTAAAAATTGATTCCTGCAACATTTGCAGTGACAGGTTTTTAGCCATAACATAATAAAATGCAAAACAAGGGATTTGAAGTCTTTAAATCAAACTAATAATAATAATAATAATAGAAATTATTATTATTAATTCAAATAAAGAGGTGTATGAAGAGGTGTAATGGTTCAAACAAAGGGACATAATGCTTCAAACTCATACCTATTATGAGACTATATAAACAAAGAAGTATGGTGAACAAAAAAGTAGTTCAATTTGTTGAAGTATATATATTTATATATAATGGATTGAATGAAGGTTCATTCTACTAGGTTGGTGACTATTTACAAGCCAAGTCTTGTATGAGGATTGGATTCCTCACATCTCAGTTGGATCTGAGATCAACAAGCTGGGACTTGTTATGAGGGTTGGATTCGTCATTTCTTAGTTGGATCTGAGAACTACAAGCTGGGTCTCTCATAGTTGTTTGAAGTTGAATATATTCAAAGATTGATCTTATGTATTCATTCAAGTTAAATAAATAAATAAAATATTTATTCTTTTATATATTGGTTGAGAAAATGAAATAAATATATGTTGTTCAATTAATTTATGAAAAGTGGATAATTGTCCAAAGTTTTGTGACACTAATTCACCCCCTCCCCCCCTCTCAGTGTCAAGTGTACATTTCAACAATTGGTATCAGAGAGGGTGCCTTCAACTCAGTTTAAACACTGGAAGGTAGATTCAGAAGAAATGGGTGGACATATTTCTATCTCCACAAATGAAGCTCCCTTATTTGATGGAACATATTATTCATCATGGAGGAACAATATGAAAATATATCTGAAGTCAAGAGGATATGGAGTTTGGGATTCTGTAGTAAGTAAGCCCTGGAACTTAACTACTTCAAAGAGAAAAACCAAAACTTCTAAGGAAACAATGAGAAACAATTCATTAGCCTTAAAAGCAATCCAAGATGGATTATCAAACCAAGTCAAAGAAAATATGAGGCACTATAAATCTGCTAAAGAATTATGGTTCCATCTAGAACAGTGTTATCAGAATGAAGCACAAGAAGAAGATAAATCCTATCAAAGTAAGGAACAAGACTCAGATAAAGAGGATTCTTGTCAGAATAAAGAACAAAACCCAGAAGAAGAGAATTCTTATCAAGGTAAGGAACAAGATAAAGAAAAGGAAAATTGCAATCAGATTGAAGAACACAATACAAAGAAAGATATTTCTAATCAGAATGAAATGCATGATTTGATGCAAACACCATTTAACAATGAAGAAGACAACCTCATCAAGGAATTGAGGCATACCTCAGTAATTACTAAAGAAAAATCACATAATCTTAAGACTGATGTTACAATTGCAATAGAAGAGATTCGTATGGAACCAAGAAATGGTATACATATTAAAGTTTATATGGAGGCTATTGAAAATCTTGAGTACACAACTATGTGCACTCTAGAAGAGTTGGATAATATTCAATAGAAAGATATGTTTCTACTTCAGCAGTTAGATCAATCTAGCCATGAAGAGTTTGAACATAGAGTTCATCTAGAAGACAAAGAAAAAGAGATCAGAAGATTGAAGATTGAATCTGATCATCTGATAAAGGAAATGGAAGAATTGAAAAAACATGATAACAAAAGCAAAGAAGTATTAAAAGAAACAAAATAATTAGTTGACAGTATTTGACTCAACTTGAGGAAACTAAAGAAAGTGAAGAAGACCTAAAGATCCAGTTAACTAGGAAAGAAAATTCTTACCACATGTTGGAATTGGAAATCATCAACTTCAAAAAGATAAATGAAAGTACTAATGCAGATCTAATAACTCCAATTGAAGAAGCTAAGAAAAAGGAAGAATCCCATAAGATCCAATTAACTAAAAAGGAAGAATCATGCCAAATGTTGGAATTGGAAGCCATCAACCTCAAAAGGATTCAACTAGAAAACAAGGAAGACATCAAAAGATTGAAAAATAAAATTTTTGATCTAACAAAAGATATGGAAGAGTTGAAGACATATGCCAAAACTAATAAATGCAAAGAAGTCTTGGATGAGACAGAAGAAATAGTCATCAATCTAAAGACTCAACTTGAACATGCTAAGGAAATGGAAGAAGCCCTGAAGATTCAGTTGAAAAAAAAGGAAGAGACATGTCACATGTTGAAATTAGAAATAGGGAATCTCAAAAAGATGATTGAAAAGACAAATAAAACTGTCAATTTCCAGAATAGCTTAGCTATGCTAGATAAGATTTGGAACAGTCAAAGATCAGTTGATGACAAAACTGGTCTTGGATACAATACAAAATAAGACAATGACAAGTGGAGCACCATTTACAAACATGAGAAAGGATCATCATTATCAAAAGAAAAGGTGCAATTACAAAGCAATTACAAGTCATGAAATTTGTTAATGAAGGAAGTTATAGAAGTAAAAAGGAAGAAGAAAATCAAAAGACAGATCTCTCAAGCCAAAATAAATTCAAGAATGGAAACTCATTCAATGTCTATTTATTTTCTTGTCATAACTTTGGTCATAAAGCAATGGACTACAAGACACTAGAGAAAGAATATACAGGAAAATCCAAAAACTCAATTAGACGTTAGAGATGCAATTTTGTTGGGCACACAGTAAAATTTTGTCATACAATGAGATGCTACAACTGTGATAGGTTTGGGCACAAATACCAAACCTGTAGGAGTTCAAAAGGTCAATCCTTAAATAATTCTTTCAATTCAGGGAGAACACCTAATAAAATTTGGAAGAAGAAAGGAGATGACAAATCTCCAAAAAAGCAATTAGAAAGAGAAGGTCTAAAAAGCAGAATATCTCATAGAGAGATATGGAGAAGAAAATCTGAAGGGGAAATCAAGAAAGATGGTATTACACCTGAAAGTGAAGAAATTAATAATAAGAAAGTGATGGGTGAAGGTCCTAATAAGGAATGTGAAATTCAATATGAAATAGATCAAGCTGAAGAAAGGGAAGTCCCTATAGAAGAATATGACACAATCCTGATGATGTCATAATCCTTTAGCCAAAGACAAAAAAATCATTGATAGGGGGAGTTGTAGAATACAAGAAGGAGAAAATGGACAAAGGAGAGCATCGCCTTAGGGGGCGTATAACCTCAGAGGGAACAAGAAAATATCCTTTTTGTCATTTTTGTAAAAAGGGGAGAAAATAAAAAGTAGCAGAGAAGTTCAAGGGGTATCATTCAACAAAGATCAATTGATATCAAATCAATTGGTATCAATCCTCAATTGATATTCCTATGAAATATCAAAAATAAAATAAAGAATAAGAAGCAGATCAAAAAGATCAGTAAGATTCATACTCTTGTTCTATTTGACAAAGGAAAGTTGGTAAAAACTCAGGGGGAGTATTTTGGTTATCAAATAAGAAAGTAATTAGATTAAGGTTTGAAAGACTTGATCACTACAAATGGGTATCACTACAAGTTGGTATCAAGAAGACTACTTATTTGAACACAAATATCCCAACAGATTGAGATAAGTAGTTATTAAATTCACATGGGGAGAAAAATAGTCAGAGCCTCACTCTTTGTCATTGATGTCAAAGGGGGAGAGAAGTAGTAAAACAAATTTAAGATTTTTTTTTTTCTATCAGATAGAATAGGAATATCAGTGATAGAGGGAGAAAAGGTATGAAATCATTTTGTTTTACAGATATGTTGCCCTCAATGACAAAGGGGGATATTGTTGGCATTATTGATTATGTGTTGTCATTGATGGAAACATGAGTCCAACATGTACAATAATCATAAGAAAAGAAAGATCACCTTGTGGCATAAGCAATTCGTGATGACTGTTGATCATGATAGGATCAACAATGATCCTATGACTCTAAATCTCAGGAGATGTAACAAAGAATCTATGTATAGAAGGAGTAAAGAATGCACAAATAATTATTAAAAGCTTAGGAAAAATAACGATGAAGCATATCAGAAGAAAGAAACGTTAATCAAAGATCAGAAGGGAAAGCACATTTCAGAAACACGATAGAGATCGAATTCCCAACAGATCAATGATATTGGTTCAGTTGGAATCCAAGTATAAACGAAAAAGCTCAGAAGAGATGATGCAAATGAGGCTTAGAAGAGATGATGCACATGAGCCGTTCATTATCATTTCGGGACAGTCCAGGACCGTTAGATTGAGGGGAAGTCAGAGGTTGGGAAGAATTAGATATCAACCGAAAGATCTGAAGTTGGAGCTTTGAGAGGTTAACATAGTCCTCCCACACCATGAATTTACACAGGCCTCACTCCAACCAGAGCGCCATTAACTCTCCAAGTGTGCTCCTCTCTATCTGCTCATTCGATCAATGTATCCTCCTTTATGGTGGTCACCTCTGTGCATGTGCGTCTTCCCTCTCCAGCACTATTCATACCATGGCTCTCCTAGGCTGGTCCATCAGTTCTTCCTCTTCCCAGCAGATCCACCACTCGATATGCACTCCTCCCTGGTTCTTACCTATTATGTTAGCCAACTCCCAGTGCCTTCATACCTTCTTTTTTCTTCAGCCATGCCTCGACTATGGGGGAAATCCAAGTGGGGCTCGACCTGGCACCAAAAAAGGCCCCACATGGCCATTCAGCCTCAGCCTACACCAACACCTTTGTACAAATCTCCTCCTTCTTCACCCTCCTCCTCTGGCCAGTCCTCTTAGATCCAAAGTGGCCTCCTGCCTTTGTCCTTGCCATGGGATTTTCGAGTCGAGTGGTTCAAACTCTTGGGGAATTCACTGTGTTTCTCCCCCAGACCATTACTAGACTTGGCCTCATCCTTTCAACCCACCTTGGTTGTCCCACCAAATTCATCGAAGAATTCAAATCCTGTGCCACTGCCAGTGCACCCACCACTGGTCCAGTATCCTTAGGAAGACACCTCCATCCATCGGGAGAAAACATCGGACCAACCACACTCCTGTTCGAACTATTCCTCCTGCGTAAAGTTTCAATATGACCTTGCAATTCTGCAAGACCCGGTGTTTGAGTTCTGCAAGGAGGTGGATGACTTATGGTTTCATCTGGAAATTCTAGAAAAGAAGGGGACGCAAATTATGCAAATGCTATCCTCTCTACAAGGCACTCGACACTCCACAGAACAAACACCCAGTGCACTAGCGGCCTCAGCGGTGGTCTTGGTTCCAACTCTCCAAATGCCAGCAATGGACAACACGGCTACGGTCTCGGCTTTGACTCTCCAGGCCCCAACAATAGACAATGTGTCACGCAACAAACTGGATGCATGAGCTACGACATCTACACAGGTGTCAAACTACATGTCATGTTTTAAGTTTTGTTTATGCCTGGACAAATGTACTTTTGGACAATTATCTTTTTTCCCATCATAAGTTAGTCCTATATGTTCTAGAAGGTCGGGCGAATTGGTTTCCCCATGGGGAGATTCTATTCCAGATGTTTAAAATTGGGGTCTGTTTTGGTTTTGGAGGCACTGTTGAATTGTTTTCCCTTCGGGGAAATTCAACATTTACAGTCCTCAGACACTCATGACACTAGTGTAATGTTTTCTTCTAAAAGGTAATTTATACATACTTAAAAAAAAAATATTGGTTGAGAAAATGAAATAAATATATGTTGTTCAATTAATTTATAAAAAGTGGAAAATTGTCCAAAGTTTTGTGACACTGATTCACCCCCCCTCTCAATGTCGAGTGTACATTTCAAAAACAACCAATTGATTTCTTTTTACTACCTTTAGAATTTGGCAACAAAACCATTTCAATAGTGTCACATGTGCATCATTGATAATAATTAACAAAAAATCTCATAGTAGAATATTTAGAGAAAAAAAACTTTCATATCAATTAGAGGGAACTTAAAAAAAATATATATGGCCATGGAAAATATATTTAGAAATACATGGAAAAAATAAACACACTAATACACAACATATGTACTACCTATATGTTGAAAGAAGTGAAAAAAATAATAGAATTAAAGTATTAAAATCATTTTTTTCCTACATAAATTTAAATGACTTCAATTGAAAATTCATGACTTTCCCAAGAATATTTTCTATTAACTAATCATCCATATGTAGTGAATATACCCAAAAAATGGGATGCAAAATCATTGATTTGGAGAAAATATTAAGAAAAGCTATTATATGTTCATGGAAAATGTTTATATTTAGGTGAAAAATATAAGTGTATGCGTGACTATAATCATACATTAGACCATAACTTGTTTTTAATGAAAATATGAATATTTTTAGCCTAAATATCTTCAAAAAAAAAAAATTAACCAAATTGGCGAAATTTCACTTAAAAAAAAACATTGGTTCATGGTTATTGGAAAGTTGTTCTATAGGAGAATAGAATAGGAGCCATATCTTTCCTAACATGTCTTTGATATTTGGAAGTGATTATAGAACATAAGGCTCATGTTTCAAATGTGCTTCTAGTTAAATTCTGAGGTAATTATAGAGCAAAGTATTTGGGCTTCATATGACAAAGGAGTTCTCTATATGCACGATTACCAATAGTCTGAACTTGGGGTAAAGATTTAATTGTAGGACCAATAGTATTAAAGAGGCATAAGTAAGTCTAAGGTGTATTTCATATCCTATGTAATGGAACGTTCCTGAAAGGAAGGTAACTTATTTAATAAGAAAGGATACTCCATACTCCATTGAGAATATCAGAGTTATGCTTGTGAATGTGAAAGCTAGTTGTCATCAATGAAAATAATAACTTGTATCTATGGTTTGAGAGTCAATATTGAGGTCAGGAAAAAGGTTAAGGATTCTATGGCCTTAGTGGGATTGCATATAATGCATTGACCAAAGATGAATAAATGCAAGATAGAAGTGCAAGAGTGCATAGAAGGATCCAATGATGTGGGTTTGTTGATGTGAAAAGTGCATCTAATGCATTAAGTACCATTAATGAAAGAGAGTTGTGAATTCTCTTGGTGTTAGGGATGATACCACCAAAGAATGTTTGTGGCAATAATGCATGTAAGGCATTAACTACAACCAATGAATGCAATTTTCATTGCAAATAAGAGTTGTGGTTCTCTTGGTAATTATAAGTTGTCGTGGATAAAGAGATATGAGAAATACTATCCTATAGAGGATAATATATTTGTGCATAAAATAATGATACAAGTCCTCAATCCATTTGGATAGGGAAAGGAAACCAAAAAATGAATGTTGTAGAGCATGATGGGAATCATAAAAAGGCCATGGAGAGCCTAGATGTCATAGGAAATTTGTTGAGAGAAAGGGGGCATGCAACTCATATGTATGGTATGGGTGACCCATGTTATTACATAAGATATGAATGCGTTTTATAAGAGTTGTAGGAAATGAGCTAATAACTTATGCGTAGGGGATATGAAGCACTAATGAACTTCACTTTGTCTAAGAGGTAGTGGATGATAAAGGATCATGTTATGCTTGGGTCTACAATGCTTTGAAGAGGAAGAACACGTAATTATGGATTAAATGAAGTCTAAAAGAATTCTGAGACCTAGTGAGATGAATGATGAACTTCAATTGACTTGGGTATTTCTATCAAGAGAATGACACACTCCATTGTGTGGGACTATATTTTAGGAAAGAGTAAGAGACATAGTGGATCCTAGATTGAAATATTCAAGGAATGAAGAACACATTTTAGAGTTAGAAAATGAATCAGAGGAAGTTGCAAGATGCCAAGAATTGATTGCAACAATAATTGATGCATATAGCCTAGAAGGAAGATATGGAAATGAGGAAGATTATCTCACCCTAAACTCGCCTTTTCTTATAGAGTAGAGTTGTATGCTTTTAAAGTAGCAAGTATAGTTTTATGCGAATGAACTAGATATTAATAGTTGGGGAGAATATCATGGCTAATGATTTTCTATGTGAATGACAATGATTCCATTGAGTATATTAGCTATGTCATGGATTTCCATGCCATATCAAGGAATTGGAAAGGAGAATTCCCTAAAATTTTATCTTGTTGCATTGTTCATATTTCTTTAGATTGAGAAATTTGATAGGTGTAAATGAGTAAGGTGTAGAAATGCTTCTGAAATGCAAGATAATAAAAATAGTTTGAATATTTATGCACTAGTGAACATATTGAGGAATGATATGTGGTAGAGTGTGTATATAGATATGATTGAACATATATGTGGTAATGCGTATTGGTTAATTATGATACATTGTTACATATGTAATGAGTGTGCCATGATGTTTAATGTGATTGTTGATTTGTTGTATAACTAGGGATGGTTGAAGATGTTGATGATGTAGTTGTCTATGATAGTCAACCTCGTGAGAAAGGATAAGGACAAGTTGGGGATTATCAAGAAGTTGATGAAGGGAATAGTGTGAATTCCGAGGAGGCATCAGTTGATTAAGTAATATCAGAGATGTTAATGGAAACCATACACGTATCAAAATGGTCATACTTATATTGCACGTGTACTAAAGATAACTGGGTAAGAATTCCTTAAGTGATGCTTTGATATCTTGATTGATATGTTTCATGACATTTAAATTCATGTATGTTATTTATACCCAAGAGGGTCATGGTAAAGGAAAGAAGCTTTGGACATGTAAATATTGCTAGAAATTGTTTATGCATTCATATAAAAAAATGTAAAGTTGAGTTGGTTAAGAGATGGAAGGGTTTCTTGAGGAACTGTTGAGTAGTGAAAGGGGAGGCCCTTCAATACTCCCAAGGGGATATTTAGTAGTGAAGGGAGGGTACATTATTCATGTTTTTTTTGATTGATGAGGAAGGCATTCATATGTGTTTAAGAGTTGAGAAAATTTCCCAATTAATCAAAGATGGATTGTATGACTTGGGAGATATGGTGAAGGTGATAGTGGTGCATGTACATGTGCATGGGAGGTGTGTGAGGTATATATGATGTGGATATGATGAGATTATGATAGATTTTATAAGGTGTATGTGCTAGGATGCATAGATAAATATGGGATAATATTTAGTTTCATCTAAGGATGCAATGAGTGTGGTGGATGTGAAGAAGGTGTAAATATGCATGAGTAGACTATGTGGATGTTTGAAGTGTAATTATGTATCCATGATCATTGACACATATATTTTATTTCATCATGTGAATCTCATTGTTATAGTAATGCATATACAGTACATAATATTTCATTCCATTTAAAATATATGACAATTAAGAATGATTGAATTATTGGTATGCCATGATTATGTGATCATTTAATGTGTTGTTGTGAATGTTGCAATGAAAGATGATATGCATGGATACTCACCATTGCTTGGATAAATGAAAGATTTGTCAAGAAGGGAATAATTGCATGTATTAATGTCTTAGATATGAAAATGAGTGTAAGTCCACAATGAAGACTAGTGACTACTTCATGCAAGAGCTAAACATTATGGGGAAATCTCATAGTTGTGAAATTTGGTTTCTGTATGAAACAAATTTAAATTTCTGATTGAAATTTTTATCATAGCATCTCATGGAAAGTGTGTGTATGATATAAGTGAGATGATGGATCTGTCCAGTAAGGACAAATGATAGGTACTAAAAGTTGGAAAGAGAGAAGAGGATGTTACTATGATAATAATGGAACCCTATGATATGCCTTGATCTCTTGAAACTGTGTTATATTCAAAGAGACATGGTGGTAAGTCTCTATTAATGGTATATGATAGTTGGTATCAAGAAGGAAATATATATTTTGAGTATGTCAGAGAAGGGAGTGAGATGAATCTCCCCCATCATATCCTTGTGGAGAATATATATATTCATACATACATGCATTGGGAAAAATTACATACCTTATCTTGTGTTATGAATCTATATGCTTCATCTATGAATTTGAAATCGTCATGGATGGAATACATGTTGCTCAAAATGTCTAGGACATTAATTTTTTTCCTTTGGTGAATGTTGTAGGCATATTATGAAATGATAAAGACATTGGAGGTGCTTCAAGGAATTGATAGGAACAATTGAACATCATTGTCCAAGATAGCCAATAGCTATGCAAAGTTACAAGTGAAGAGGATATCATTACATGTACCATTGAAGAAAGAATACATGAAGTATTGCTGAAAAGAAGAGAACATTGATCATGGTGTTACTCCAAGGGGGAGGGAAATGCAATATCCCAGTTTTGACCCTATGTATGTTTTGGAACCAATTGTAAATAAGTGGAAATAATGATGGTATTCAAGTTATACAATTGACTCCATGTGTAAATGATGTAAATATGCCAGTACAAATTCCTAGTGCAAAGATCCTGGTAAAGGCCTAACTAGTGAATGTCTATACATGTATTTGAAATCCAAACCATCAATCATTGAATGTAGGTAGTAGTTGGTGGAGAAATCCAATTTCCATATTTATGAGAGATTGACGGCTAAGTACAAGTCTCAGTGAGTGTATCAAACTCCATATTCATAAGGATTCAAACTAGATGGATATTCGAACCATCTATTTTTTCTTGCACTCTCTTCATGCATTCAAATGGATCATTTGCATTGGCCATTCATTTAATTATATTATAAGTGGTTCATGGGAGGCTATGATTTTTAGGTTATGCTACTAGATCCATTCCATGTATTAAGGGATCTTATTCACATGGGTGTTCCCATGCTATGCTAAGGGTTGTAATTTGAGCCTATAAGTGATCAAGAGTAAGTTGAGGAAGAAAAGTTTGTAAACCTCAGAAATGTTAGATAGATAGAAGGTTGTAGAGGAGAATAGAGGTTGGGTTTGATAGGAATCCATCCATTTTCCCCATAGATTTGTGTTCACTTTGCACTCAAGAGCCAAGATATCACTTTGTAAAGTTGATCTTGAAGGCAGCTAGAGGGTTGGATTCCATCTACACACACTTGAGAGGATTAGAGGGAAGAAGATTCCCAAGGGACTACTAAGTAGATAAGGGAAATATCTTCCATGGATTGTGTGGGAGGGTGAAGAGATTTCCATGGTTGGGTTGGATAGAGTATTGTTAGGAGCATTTTCGGGGAAATAGTTTGGTTGAGCCTAAATGAAAATTAGGTTGGGTGGGTGACATGAGTGTCCCAGACTAGTTTCCTTCACCCTGGTGGCCTCGTAGCCAAGCTTACGAGTAGAATCCATAAAGGATGTTTCAACAATGGATGTTGCGGTCTAGGTACAACCACGACATCTTGATCGAGCCAAGGTCTGGCATGTTTTTTTTGGTTTTCCATGGGTGTTGGTGGTGTCGAAGGCTGAGATGATTTAGACGAGGAACTACATTTGTTAGATGACTCTCCTCCTGAAGAGGATGGAGATGAACCATGTGGGGAAGGTGGAATACTAGACCCTTCGGATCCAAGAGTAGGTGTTTCGATAGGATCAATGGTATTATCTCCTAAAGGATTTGAGAGTAGACCAGTGCCTTCAAGTTGTTCTCGGATATCCAAGAAATCTAAGGGTTGATTAAGTGGCCTACTAGGTTGTCTTATACAGGCTAAGGAACTATGTGTCCTTATGAGTGACTGACGAATAGTCTCTTGGGTGTCGACCCCTTGAGGGGTTGGTGTCACTGGTTCAACGAGAATTTCAGGATTATCGTTTGAAGTAGTTGTTGTTTCAAGTGTAACGTTGTTTTCTGAGCGACTACATGTTATGACAGGGGAGAGAGTGTGTGGGGGAGGAGTCTTGCGACCTCCACGTGCCATCAATTGAATTTAGGCCTTCCTTCTAGCGCCATTTGTTGGTGGGCATAAATGACACACTGTCAACTGGAAGGTCAGATCCGGACCGGGGTTGTCTAATTAATCCAAGTCGTTTGGTATGAACTGACCCAATGAGTTTAATGGCTCTGTTAGCCAACTAAGGTCCTAAAAATAATAAAAGAAACAAACTAATCTAAAGCTATGATTCTAACAATTTATATATTAATTACAAGTTTTCAAATAGAAACGTGAATATACAAATGATTATAAACAATCTATATACAGTTTGCAAGGTTTACTTGAAATCTTGTGAAATGAATGTTCGTAATAGTGTTTCTAACTAAGATAAAGAAAGAACATAAATCTTTTTATTTTTTGAATGTTTAAAGATTTAAAACTAATAAATACTAAGAAAATACAATTGAAATAATGACACAAAAACTGTCAAAAGCTAATTAATGTAATCATTGTTTCATTAATAAATAATTAATAAAATAACACACACTAACCTGTTGCTAATCAACAAAATTGAGTTTATCTCTCTGTGTTATTTGAGCTCCTGTTTGTCCTGCTTTTAAGGGAAACCTATAACAGAACAATACTAGTACTTCCAGAATAAATTCAAAGAAGTGTTTGATATTTGGAGTAAATTAATAACATTAGGAAGACAACTAATTAAAAATCCTGTGATCTTAAGATAATCAATATTCAAGAACGAAAGAAAACTCAATTCTGAGTATTGATATTATCCATCATTTAACATTAGAAATAAATTCAACAATAATCAAATGATCGATTGATCACACATACAAAATGGAACGACAGATTATAGACATCATCTAAATATTTAACAATATGAAACAACATATGATGACAAGGCTAAAGCTAAATCAAACATAATAATATCTCACACAGGTCTAAAGCCAACGATGAATTGCTTTCCCATATCGATTCCCAAAATTACATGTCCATACTGTAGTCCTGGAAGATTGTTTTTTGGATAATAGACTCTTAAAGATTGAAAAAATTAATACATAAATGATAGAAATTAACCATGTATTGATAAAACAGACTAAAACTAATTTAAATCAATGCATAATCAATTACTCAAAGAATATGAAGATATTATAATGAAAATAAAACCATTACACTCACAGGACAAAAGCCATTAAGTAATATGGAATTTCATATTCTTCTTCGAGAATACTCGTCCATTCTCCCAAAATTCCAACCATCTGTTGCTCCATTTGAAAAGAAAAAAGTTATAAAATAAATAATATACAAAAAAGAAAGGATTAAAATCCTCCTCTTTGAATTTCTTGGATCTCTATGGATCTGAACTTTCTTATATATTTATATAATGAATGAACAGTCTGGGCGTCACTAATAATTTTTGCTACCTGAAATTTGTCTCGTAAAGAGACACAAATATCTCTCAAATCGTTCATTTGTTTGGGAAAATTGTTACATAGAAGCTAAATGGGTCCATTTGGGAGATGGGTTTTCAACCGTTTCTTCAAATTCCTCACGGTTTGGCTGCAACCAGTCCCGCAAAATCATGTCTCTGTTCTTGACGCATTTCCAAATTTTATTTGTTGTTGCTCATAAATTTATTTGCAACAATCCAATATTATTTTCGGATCAATCATCTTGAACGTATTTAGATAATAAAATCAAGCCATGATCAGATCCGTACCAAATAACTGATAATAGAAACCTGTGAAACAAAAAGAAACCTAAATTAATAACCTAAAAATTGTGAATAAAACAAAATCTAGAACAATAAAATAAAAAATGAATTTAAACTAACTATAAGTTCTAAACAAACATTGTTTATAATTTCCTTTCAAATATGATCTTAAAATTCTAGAAGCTTCAAGTTAATGGAGAAGAGAAAAATATTAATTGTGGTTTTTTACAAAATCAAACAAATGGTAGATAATTCTTTTTTTTTTATTATTATTTTTATTTTGAAATGAGATGCAAAACGAAAAAATAATTTAATTAATTAATATCACCAAATGATTTTATGAAAATGAGAAACCTACCAAGATATTATTTGATGAAGTATTGAACCCATTATTCAAAATAGTCAAACTTGCTAATGAACAAAAGAATGAACACATAATCATAATTTAAACGAAAGTAAACAATTGATAAAACTTAACGTTTTTGTTTAAATTGAGAGTTCTATGCTCGTTTCTAAATTTTGTCATATACTCTTGTAATGAATGTCTCATACCATAGTGAATGTCTTAAGTTTGTCTCAAAGCAAGCCAAGTTATGAAACTATTTGAAAAGGTTGATTCTGTAGCTCATTATAATTATCAAGATTCTAATGGGCCCTTTAAATTTTGTAAAAATTTAAGGGGGAGTTGTTGGGGCCCAACAAGCTCTTACCTTGCTCTTTCCCATGCCATCAAGAGGCTATAAATTTTGTAGGAAAAATATAATGTCTTCGTACCAAGTGCATATTGCAAACGGGGGTGTGACTTAAGGATCTTCATTAGAGAACTCAACTTGCTGATTCTCTGAACAACTGTTGATGACATTTACCCCCAAGGATTTATAATTAGATTCGACCAACAACCTAGATAAACCTTGAACTTTAACCAATTTGGTAGGCTTTATTTCAAGATCAAATTCAAGGATTTTGGCAATCCACTTGCTCCTTCTTCCATCTATGTCAGGCTGAATGAGGATCTCCTTCACAGATGCTGAAGGGACATATGCAATGACTTTTGAATGTAGCACATAAACTATGAAACATTTGAGAGAGTTAACCAAAGATTATGCCTACTTTTCCATGATGTCATACTTTATTTCAGCATCTCTCAGTGCCCTACTGAAAAAGGAAATGGGTTTCTCTAACCCTTTGATATTTTTCTACAATAAAACAACTGTTACTGTGTCAAATGAAGTAAAAGAGAAAATTAGAAACTCCTTGGAGTAGTTAGGATTAATGAGAACATGTGATTTTGTCAAGTCCTTCTTTATTTGGTCAAAAGAGTTACGAGATTCAGAAGTCCATTTGATTTGATTTCCTTTCCTCAACATGGTTGTGATAAACTTCACCAACTCAACAAAATTTGAAACAAACCCTCTCAGAAAATTAGTTTTCCGCAAGAAAGACTAAAATTATTTCTTGGATCTAGGGAGTGAAATTTTTTGGATAGCCTCTACCTTGCTTGGATCAATCCTTACCCCCTCAACTGACACAATGGTCCCCAACAATTTCCCCTCTTTCATGGCAAATAATGACTTTTTTGGATTTAAAGAGAGACCAAAATTTCTGCATTTCAAAAAGACCCTTTTCAAATGGTCATGATGTTCTTCATCAGATTATGAGAACATTGTTATGTAATCCAAATAGATGACCACAAACTTGTCCTGTTCCCCAATAAATGCTATGCCCATTGCTCGTTGAAAGGTTTCCCCTACGTTCATCAGACCAAAGGGCATCTTAGCATACATGAATGTTCCCCAAGGGGTAGTGAAGACTATCTTTTCTCTGTCTTCAGGAAAGACAAAGATCTAATTGTAGCCAGAAAATCCATCAATCATGGACATGCTAGATGCACCTGTTACCCTTTGTAATATGTGCTCCATCTTTGGTAAGGGGTAATTGTCCTTCTTAGAGCTTCTGTTCAGGTTCCTGAAATCGACACAAAGTCTGATTTCTCCATTCTTCTTTCTCAATGGGACCAAGTTGGCCACCCATTCAAAATACCTCAGAGGGATGATAATCTGGGCATCTAAAATATTTTTGACCTCTTTCTCCATAATAGGCAACAACATAGAATTTATTTGTCTCAATTTCTACCTTAATGGTTTTCCCCCTTCCTTCAATGGTATCTTATGCTCAATGACACTTGTGTCGTATGTTCTGAGATCTTCATATGTCCAGGACAACACATCAACAAATTATTTTAACAACTCTGCATATTCAGTCCTTTGCTCTCTTGACAAGCTGCTTGACAACTTGACAAATTTTGGGTCCTTCTCTGTGCCAATATTGCACTCAGTTATATCATCATCATCAATTGAGCCTTTAAATTTTACTACCACATCATTCCCATCAAAAAATCTTTCCAAAGGAACTAATCCCTTTGGAATGTGGTTGGTAGGCAGCTGAACAATATGGTGATTAACAATTTTATTTAAAAATACATCAGCGTGAGGGTTACTTTCAAAATCATGATCTTGATAAAGATGTAATGCAGAGAACTCATCAACGGACTCAAGAAATTTTTTGATCTGAAGATCATCCTCAAACGCCTTGCAATGCTTGACATTGTCAGGTATAGAGGGTCTATATTTCACCTCTACATAATACTTGAGTTTAGGTGGCAGTGGGACTAAAAAATGGCTTGCTGAAACAACCAAAGAATCAACCATGGTATTCTCCTCTCTTGGAAAAAATGAAATTTTGAAAGCCAAGAAGAAACTGTCAACTAGGTCCCACACTTCGTTTCTGTAAGCTCTGAGCCTAGGATGCTTATCTTGTCAAATACTTATGATTTGATGAACATTTATCTCTGCATCACCAAACAATGATAGCTCCTCAACTCCCATGTTCTTTGCAGCCCTTAAACCCAAAACAAGAGCTTCATACTCTGCCACATTGTTGGTAGCCTCAAATTCTAGCTTGTAAGACAAAGCTATAGTCTCTTGACAATGTGAAACAAAAAACACTCCAACACCAACACCTTCCTTAGAAGAGGCTCCATCAAAGAACATCTTCCAAATAGAGGTAGTTGGAGGAGGGGTTTCACAAAAAGCGATGGGCTACTTTCTGATTTCAAGAGGAGTTTCAGGAGCATTAGTGAGCTGCAATATGATGGATCCAAAATCAGTGTCAAGAGAAAAAATAGGATGGTTGGGGTTTTGTTTTCCATCACTAATGATGTAGGACAACTGAGCTTCCCTATAAAGTCTCCTTTGTTCAGCCCTGAACATAGGAATGGTGACGTATGAAATGTCCATCTGCAAGGTTCCCCCTAGTCTCTTTATCCAAGATCTATATAGGAGAATCCTGAACTTAGGGGGAACAACAACCACTACTATATCCATTACTAAGCTCTTCATTGGAAGCTGGTATAGGGAAACAACCAGGTCATTGATAACCCCAAGGCACTTCACCTTTTTGGAGTTGAAATAATACAGGTTGTGATAGGGTTTTGTAACCTTCAACCTGAGCTCTTCCATGACAATCTTAGGCATAAGATTGTGAGATGCCCCTGAATCCATCAAGAAGTTATGCAACACCTTATCATGGATGTTCAATGAAGTGTAGAAGGGGGGGGAGGAGTCATCTCTATCCTCTATCAAAGGCCCTAACATAACAACTGAATTTTCATCTTGGAGGTTAATCGAGTATGTGGATTGAGATGCAGGTTCAGGCTAGAAATTTTTTGATAGGCATCTTTTGAAATCCTCATTCTTGAATAAATATGATATAGGCCCATGGATCCTAATATTTTGAATCTCTTACTCAAATCTATAAGAGGAGAGAGGCTTCAGAATCTCCTTCAACTCTAGGATAAGACTTTTGACCACTGGTGGGGGACTGTTTGCTTTCCTCTCTTTGTTGTTGTCTCCCATATCTTTAGCAGGTTTCTCAGCTCTAGCAAGCTGCTCAGGAATGTCGAGATTTGCTTCTTTCTTCTTGGATCTGAGGTTATATATATTCAGATCGTTGTTGGTATTTTATCCTTTGCTCAACTCATTCAATTTATCACTTATGAGGGCCTCTTCGTATGCATACTGAGTTAAATGAGGGGATGAAGAGGTATCTCCAAGTCAATGGATCTCAGGATCGATATCTTCTCTCTCTTCATTTTTATCAGTAACTAGGTTATTTTGGAGAGGAGTTTGGATTTTATGATCATCTATGTCCCTATTTCTCTGATCTCTTTGGATGATCTGAGGGGCATTAGTTTGTCTTTTGAAACTACCCCTATTCTCAGTATTTTTGGTATTCCTATAGCTCTTCTTTCCTTCTAATTTGATCTTTTCCATTCTAGCAGAAAGTGATTTTAGTAGCTTGGTCACTTCATCCGTTTGAGGGGGGGGAAGCAGAGGAACTAGAATTCAGAGTTTCATACCTACCTTTTCCTTTGTCTCTATCAACTTTACTCCTAAGTTTGTCAGCTGCCAATATATTGGATTCTACTTCAAGGGATGCATATTGCATATGAGCCAAGGAGTTAACTCTTCTTTCTCTCAAGAGGAGGCAAAAATCAGGGTCGAAAGCATTAGCATGAGTTATCTTGGCAGAGGTTTTTGTAGGTTTAATTTCAACGGGAATATTTTTATACATCTTATTAAATCTCTTCGAGAAGTCTGAAACAAATTCCCCCTCTTCTCTCTTAAGTGCCCCAAATTCTGTAATATAATAAAGGAGATCTTTTTTATTCCCCCAATGTCTTAAGAATGAATCATCTAGAGCAACAATCCTATCAATAGATCTACGAGAAAATTCCTTAAACTAGTCCCTGGCATCACCATCAAGGCTCTGTAAAAAAAACTCTCATCCACACATCTTAAATTTAGATTACCCGAATCTCTGCAAATCTATAAAAGGATGCAAGGTTCTCTTTTGTAGTCACGTCTCCCTCCTCTATGAACTGGGGCATGTACTTAAGGTAGTCCGTGGCTAGGAGAGAATTCATAGGCTGAGGTAAAACCAGAGGGGCGTATCTAGCTACCAATATCTCAGTCATATTGTTCCTAGGAGGATTAGCACCTGCCATTTGGACGTGAACTGGAGGAGAACCAGGAGGAGATGGAGTTCAGACAGGCGAGACTGGGGCTATGCTTCTGGGAGAAAAAGGAAAAGGTTGAGCGTTAGGAGATAAAGATGAGGGGCTAGAGGTAACAGAGGTTTCCCCTTCTATAACTGTAACAACTCTAATAGGAAGGAGTAGTAAAGTTTGGAGTAGTAAAGTATTCTAATGTTAAATCTCTCTCCTTCCACTTCACAAATTCAGGGGAGAAAGGGGTGTCAAAGCTCTCTCCTTCCAAACCAATAATAGGAGGGGAGAAATGTACATGAAAACTCCCAAAATTTAAATTTCTTGAAACTTCATCAGTTTGTATAATAGGAGAATCATAAACAATTACTGGAGTTTGTAAAGAGGGATTATGCAAATTATCAGAAAAACTCGGTACAACAGTGGAGGTACCTTTTTGAGTGGTCTTTCCCTTTATGATAATTTCCTCTGGGTCAGCTTTAGGTGTTGCTAGAGGCAAAAGTGAAGTGGACCTTGAGTGTCTTCCTTTAGGATCTAGAACTGAAACAATGGAGTCGAAATAGTGGAGTTTCTAGGTGCAAGTTGCAATATTCAATGGTACTGATATCTGATGCACATTTAGAATCAGAGCTTCTTTGTCATTCTATCCCAGGGAAAAGTCTTCAATTCATTCCCCGGAAACGACACCAGAATGTCAGCACTAGAAGTCACCTTCAGATTGCATAGAAGGTAATCCTAGTACCCACCAGTTTATACAATAAATGTAAATGAGTTTTAGGTGATCAAATGGAGAGGACTCAATGATAATAACGTTCTAACTCAGAAATCTAGACTAGCATGCATAAGAAATTGAGGTCTGGAATCAACTTCAGTCAGTAAGTTGGAGTAAGGGTGAATAGAAGGAAGTGTTGGACACACCTACCACACTTAGAGGGGGGGGTGAATGAGTGTGGGGCTCTTTTTCCCAAAACTTCCCTCTTGCACAAAAACTCATCAATTAGCATTCAACATTTATTCATTACCCATTGTTGTCATTTATAACTAGTTA